>MVAM01000305.1:0-13913 GCA_014825675.1 Cystofilobasidium ferigula
GGAGGGAGAGGAGAGTTGGGAAGGAGAAGGGGAATATGAGAAGAAGGAAAAGTAAAGGAAGAGGGGGGGGAGGGGGGGGGGGGGGGGGGGGGGGGAAAGGAACGGACCGGGCAGGGCAGAAGCGAGCTGGCGGACGCGGGCGAGAAGACTGAGAGACGGCCGCATGCAGATCCAGACGACAGCAGGCACCATGCGGCTCCCAGCTGGCTGGATTTGGCGACGGCGACGACGACGACGCATCCAGCCCGGGTCCACCTGTCTGTCGGCATCTGCTGACGTCAGCGACAGGGCCAGCTGCTTGGACAGCGACGGGCGCGACAGGAGTAGGGGGGAGGTGAGTATCCGCCGTTGGAGCTGCGCAGGACAGGGGGGCAGCAGCGAGACAGGGTTTCGCAAGGGGAAAGGGGGGGCTGCTGCGCGCGACGGGAGAGAGAGAGAGAGACGACGACGACTCATGGCCTGCAGGGCACTTGCCTGCTCGCGCTCTCTCTCTCTCTCTTCCCCTGCGATGCCCTCGCTCGCCCGCCTGCCGCCGCTGCTCCCGCCGCCGCAGCACCCGCCCGTCGCCCTCCCGGACCGCCGCACGCTCGCCTACCCCGCCCCGGCCGCCGTCGTCGTCCTCCTCCATCTCGACCCCGCCCTCCGCCCCGCCCTCTCCTACGTCCACGCCCTCGCCTGCCCGTCACCCCACGGCGACGCCCCCCCGCCGCCGCCGCCGCCGCCGCCGCTCGGCCCCCTCGCCGCAGACCCGTTCGCCCAGCGCATCGCCGTCCCCCAAGGCCGGCGCATCACCCTCTTCCATCGCCTCCCGCCGCCCGATCCGGACTCGTGGGCCTCGCAGCACGCCGACGCCCGCCAGCGGGCCGAGGACGCCCGGCGCGAGGCTGCTGGCGGCCGGTGGGGCGTGCATTCGGCACTGACGCTGCCGGCGGTCGACAGGGCGGAGCAGGCGGGGATCGTTGGATTGGCGCTGGCGGGCGGTACGTCGTCTGTCCATCGCTACTTCTCTCCTGTCCTTCCCCCCCCCCCCCCCACCCCCACACACCTCCTCTCTCTCTCTCGCTCTCGCAACGAGCCACCCGGCATGCGTCTCGCTGTCCCAGAGCATTCGTCCTGTGTTGCACGTCAAGATGCTGACGACGCCCGATCATCCCGTTCACCCGCTTCCGGCTGCAGGCCGGCTCGCGGTCCAAACAGCGAACGCGCTCTACCTGTACACGGCCGACCTCGACACGGCCGCTCCGCTGTGGACGCTCGTCTGGTCGCTCCCTCTCGCCGCCGGAAACGCCTCGGCGCCGCGCTCCGCAGCAGCCTCAGAGGACGCGGAAGCGACGGCGGCGCGCGCCGCGCCTGCGCACCCACCGCCGCCCGCGCTCTCGCCTGACGGGCGGTACCTCGCCTTCCACGCCCCTCCTCCGCCGCCGCCGCCGCCCTATCCCCCTGCAAATGCGGCTGAGTCCGCCTCCTCCTCGACGCGCGCCTCCTCGCGCGCGCAACCGCCCCGTCCGGCCGTCAACGTCCTCGCGCTGGGCGCTGACGGCGCGCTCCCGCCTGGATCTCCCTCGGCCGCTTCGTCGCCCGGCGTCGCCCACCGCCGGCGGACGCGTGGGCCGATCTCGCCCGCGCTGCCTGGGCAGGCCCTCCCTTTCCCGCCCAACAGGCGCATCACGCACCTCTCTTTCACCTCCCGCCCGCTCTCCGCCCCGCCCAGCACCGGCAGCACCGCGCCGCCCGACGCCGACCCGCCGCTCCTCGCCGTCCACTTGGCCACGGCCAGAGGGCGGGGCCTGGTCCAGCTGTTCACGGGCACGCTCGACGACCGTGCGTTCTTCGCGTGCGTCGCCGCCGTCTCGGCCGCTCCTGGTCGCCCGGGCGAGCGGGAGGGTCAGGCGGAGGTGGTGAGCTTGCCGCGGCCGCCAGGGGCGGCGGAGGGGGAGCTGAGGTTCGCGAGCGGACCGGCTGGGGAGGGAGCGGAGCTCGTGCGCGTGCAAGGCGTCGGGAAGGCCGGGTCGGCGTTGCTGGCGCCTTCGCTCGTTCGACCCCCGCCGGCCGTGGCGCCGTCGAAAGCAGCAGCGGTGGCGGCGGCGGCGGCGGCGGACGCGGAGGCGGACGCGGGCGACGATGCGGACGCTGGCCGGCGGGACGGGGAGCGATGGACGACGGCGCTCGCGCACGACGTGCTCGTCCGTTCCTCCTCGACGACCTCTCCCTCCGCGTACGGCTTCCCCCCGCCCCCGCCCTCGCCTCCGTCGTCGTCGTCGTCACCGGCAGCGGCCAGCGCCTCCCGCCCGCCTTCTCCAGCACGACCCGCGCTCCGGGCCGGGCCGATTGTCAAGCTCCACCGCACGCCCAACGGCCGGTCCGCGCTCGTCGAGGGCCGTTCGCACCTGTGCGTGCTCTCGCTCTTGCCTTCTGCCGGCGGCGGCGGCGGCGAGCGGGAGGGGACGTGGCTCCCCCGCGCGCGGTGGGAGAAGGCAAAGGGGGAGAGGCTGTGGGCGGTGTTCGCGAGGGGCAGGAGCGTGGTCAGCTGGGACGAGGAGCGCGGGGACGTCGGCGTGCGGTACCTCCGTCCGCCTGCTTCGGGCAGCACCGGCGGCGGCGGCGGCGGCGGCGACGCGCACGCCCTCGTCCCGACCGCGCGCTTCCCGCTGCCCGGCCTGCCGCGGGACGAGAAGCTCACGACGCTCGTCGCCCTCGCGTCGATCGACGACGGCCGCTCGCGCGCGGGCGACACGCCGTCCCGGTCGGTCGTGCTCGCCGCGGCGCCCTCGACCGGACGGGTGTACACGTGGCTGCTGACGGCGGAGCCCGTGCGCGGCGGCGGCGGCGGCGGCGGCGACGACGGCGGCGGGGGGCACGAGCCGCGCGCCGAGCTGCTGTCGGTGTTCGCGCTCCCGTCCGGCGCGGCCGCCGCTGACGAAGGCGGGGAGCGGGCGATCGTCGACATCCTGCCGGTCGACCCGATGGCGTGGCGGTCGTCCGTCATCTCGTGGCCGGCCGACCGCGCGGGCCCGCCCGCACCGGCGCAGGACCTGCTGCTCGTCGTGCGCCAGGGCGGCGCGCTCGAGCACTGGCGGCCTGCTCCGCCTGGGTTCGTGCGCGGCTGTGCGTGGGAGCGGGGCGGCGGCGTGCGGACGGGCAGGGACCTCTCGGGGCTGAAGGCGCAAGGGCCGAGCGGGGACAAGCGGAAGGGGAGGCGGACGACGAGGGTTCGGTGCAGCAGCGCGAAGAAGACGTGCGTCGTCGTCTGGCGGCGCGAGATGGGCGACGCGTCGTCCGTCGGCGGCGGCACAGGGGAGAAGGAGCGCTGGGTGCAGGAGCTGAGCATCTGGGACTCCAAGTCGAGCGAGTTCTCGAGCGGGCTCGAGTTCCGCGCCGTGTACCCGTCCGTCCCTTTCCCCTCCCCCCTCCTGCCGTGCCTCCACCCGGTTCGAGTGCGCGTGCTAAGTCACCTACGCGCTTGCATGCACACGCACGCACACACACACTAACAGCGCCGACACCCCGATCCTCGACCTCGACTGGACGTCGACGCCCGACAACAAGTCGGTCCTCGCGGTCGGATTTGCCCACCACGTGCTGCTCGTGTGCGAGCAGCGGCTCGAGTACCTCGCGGAGGGCGGAGGGGGGGAAGGAGGGGCGGGGTGGTGGAAGGGGATGATGACGGTGTCTGTGGCGGAGTGCGTGCTTCTCTCCTCTCTCTCTCGTCCACTGACTTTGCTAGTCTCCGCCCGCATACGCTGACCCTGCTTGCAACCCTTTCTCGCGGCTCACCCGGGACAGGCTCACCCCGCAGCCGATCGCAGACTCGACCTGGCTCTCGGAGGGCACGCTCGCGATCGCCTCGGGCCCGCTCGTCTTCGTCCACTCGCGCCGGTTTGCGCGCCCTCCTCCTCCTCCTCCTGCGCCTTTGATCACCGCAGCGGATGGCGGCGGGGCGACGGGCGCCGAGGCCAGGCAGGTCACGCACGGCGCGAGGGACCTGTTTGAGCGCGTCGCGCTGGCCAACGCGCCGCTTGACGACTGGCACCCGCAGCTGCTGCTGCAGTGCATGCTGTGGAGTGCGTCCCCCCCTCTCCCCCCCCCCCCTCCCCCTCCTCCTCCTCCCCCTACCACTCTCCTTTACCCCTCAACCCGCCCAGCGTGAGCACCTGCTGACCCCGCTCCGGTGCGCGCGCGGGCAGACAAACTCGACCTCGTCAAGCGCATCATCACGCAGCTGTACCTGTCGATCGAGGCGACGCTCAACGCCGGCGCGGACGAGCTGCGCTGGGTGCCGCTGGAGCCCGAGGCGTTCTTCAAGGGCGGCGAGGGCGGGCAGCGGCCGGCGAAGCCGGTGCGTCCCGTTCTTTCAGAAGCGCCGCAGCAAGGTCAGCACTGATCAGGCGGTTCGTGACGCGCAGGTGCCGAAGGGCGGAGCGAGCGGGTCGAATCGCTACCAGGGGCTGTTCGGGGAGGCCGACGCGTACGATGCAGAGTACGTCCGGGCCCGCTTTCCGAGAGGCGCGCGCGCTCGCTGACGACGTCGTCCGCTTCCTCGTTGCCGCAGCGAGAACGGCAACGAGTTTGGCCGGCGTCTCGTTGAGCGCCTGCTCGAGCATCTGTCGGGCTCCTTCCCGCTCCCGTTGACGAGGCATGAGCGCGAGCACCTTCGGATCATCGTGCAGACGGTGCTGGAGGTGCGCCCCATGCGTCCTTTGCATCCTGTGGGGAAGAGGAGGCCGGGCTGACTCCGCTCGTCCTTGCGGGACGTGGCAGATTGACGACCTGCAGCGTTCGCTCGACCTCAACGGCCTGCGGTACCTCATCTCACTGCGCTTCCACATCAACTGGCGCGCCCGCTCGACGCCCGCCTCCTCGCGCGACCCCTCGCTCTTCTCGTCGCCTGCTGCCGACCCCGACGCGGCGCCCGACGGCGAAGACGGCACGTCCGGGCACCGGCACGCGCGCCTGAGCTTCCGCAACGTCGTCTGGGCGTTCCACAGCCAGAGCCAGGAGATCCTGCTCTCCGCGGCGGGCGAGGCGTGTGCGGAGCGCAAGATGCGCTGGAAGGACGCGAGGGAGCTCGGCGTGTTCCTCTGGCTGAGGAGCCAGGAGTCGCTGGTGCGTACCCCTCCCCTCTCTGGCTTGTCGTGAGGGCCGTGCTCACGCGCTCGCGACCTCGAACTCGCAGAGGTCGCAGATGGAAGTCGTTGCGCGCAACGAGTACATGCAGGGCGACGACCGCGACCCGACGACATGCTCCCTCTTCTACTTTGCGCTCGGCAAGGCCAGGCTCGTCCAAGGGCTGTGGAAGCAGGCCGCCTGGCACCCCGAGCAGAAGATCATGCTCAAGTTCCTCGCGAACGACTTTGCGCAAGAGAGGTGGAAGACGGCCGCGTTGAAGAACGCCTTCGCGCTCATGAGCAAGCGGCGGTTCGGTGCGTTCGCTGGATCCTTGCCTGCCCTGATGACGCGCGCTTGCTCACGCCGGCTACCGTGCTTTCAGAGTACGCCGCGGCGTTCTTCGTCCTCGGCGGCAGCCTCAAGGACGCCGCCAACGTCTGCGTCAAGCAGCTCGACGACTGGCAGCTCGCCGTCGCGCTCGCCCGCATCGTCGAGGGCGGCGACAGCGGGCCCGTGCTGCGCGACATCCTGCGCGCGACCGTTCTTCCTCGCGTGTTCGCCGGCGGCCATCGCTGGCTCGGCACATGGGCGTTCTGGGTGCTCAGAAGGCGCGATCTCGCTGTCCGGATCCTCATCGTGCGTCTCAACTCCGCGGCAGGATTACCTGCGCATACAGCTCATCCGTCGTCTGTTCTTGTCATCGGCGCAGACGCCGCTCGCCGACCTGCGACGCGACCTCGACTTCGACGTGCCCTCCATCGCCGACCCGCATGACGACGACCCGTCGCTGGCGCTCCTCTTCTCGCAGCTCAAGACGCTCACCCTGCAGACGGCCAAGGGGTCAAGCGAGGTGCCTGAGCGGACCGAGTTCAACTTTGTCCTGCATAACGCACGCGTCTTCACGCGGATGGGTGCGCTCGTTTCGACTCGCTTCTCGCGCCCCCTCCCGAGGTGACGCTGACCCATTGACGGCGACCTGGCCTCAGGCTGCCATGTGCTCGGCCTCGACCTCGTCCGCGCATGGGAGTTCGACCGACCCGAACGCATCTCGCGCCCGCCGTCGCCGTCCGTCATGCCCGTTCGTGCACCTCCTGCCGACATGCCCGAGCCGTCCATCAACGACCTTTTTGCGCTCGACGGCGGCACGGGCGGTGCTGCGTCTGCTTCCACGCGCTCGGCTCGGTCTCCGCCTCGGACACACCACCAGCGCCGGCCGTCGTCCTTCCTCCTGGACGGACACGGCCGGCGCGGGTCCACAATGGTGCTGGACATGGACCTCCCGCCGTCCGAGCTGCCTTCCCGCGTCCCCTCGCCCTCGCTCGACGGCGGCGCTGCGCTCAAGCTCGTGCCCGAGGAGGCGGTGTCGAGTTCGCCCCTGCCCGCCACGCCCGCGCCGGCGGCGCCTGGGTCGCCCGTCGCGAAGAAGACGGGCATCGGATCGCTCATGAAGGCCGCGAAGCAGGATGCAAAGCAGGGCGCGATGGAGTTCGACATGTCGGCCTTTGGCTTCTAGATGCTGGCTTTCCGCCCTGGCCATCCTGCCCCCCGGATGCAAGCTTGTGCACAAGATGCAGGCAGGCACGGTTCGCGTGTCGAGCGACTTGAGCAGGCGTCGCTCAGCGCGACGACGCGAGTGCAAAAGCTGGCTGCGCGCGCATGTGCACGCGATTTGAAGGCGCAGCTGGCGATAGAGCCTCGATAGTCGCTACGCCTCCGCGGACGGGCCAGCTCGCTGAGCGTGACCGCGGCTCTGCTCTTGCCGCTAGCTCCGGTGCAGGGGAAGGCAACGAGGGAAAAATAAGTGTTCTGAGATCAGCCGGTCGTCGCTACTATATGTATGTACTGGTAGCTGCTGCCGCCAATGACGCGCGTCAGGCGCGCGCCACGAGCGAAGCGAACCGAACTCAGGCCGAGCTCGCTCAAACGGCCAGCATCTCGACGATCATCGGACCAAGATGCTGCCCCTCCGTCGCACCTGCCTTCGGTCAGGATCCACACGACTAAGACCCACGCCTGCCTTCACACCCGTCGTCGCCTGCGCCCGGCTGCGGCCGTTCGCGTCGACAACAGCAAGGCTCAGCAGTGAGGCTGTTGAGCTCCCGCATTCGGCGACACCGCAGCCTAAGCCTGAGGAGAAGGCGACCGAGCTGCACTTACCGGCAGCAGCAGACGATGCTCCATCACGCACAGGGCCGGACGGGGAGGATGGGTCCGTCATCGACGAGCTCAAGCCCCCTCAGCACGAGGCTGTCAAGGGTCAGGTCTACGTGAGCGGCGTCTTCCCGGTGCAGCTCGGCAAGTTCGAGTGAGTGCCTTGCTCGGCCTATGGACTGGGCGTCAAGCTGAGAAGCTGCGCACTTTGTGCTGCAGCCCGCGGCCGTTCCTGTCGTCGTTCCAGAAGGAGAACCTGCTGGACCAGTTCTCCCTGCTCCCTTCCCTCTTCCCCCCGGCGCTCGACTTCAAGCTCCTCGCCATCGAGAAGCAACCCAAAGCAGGCGGCGTCTTCCTCACGTACTCCTTCACCCCTCGTGCGCGCTCGGATCTGGCCATCGGAGGGGTTGCACCGGGTGCAGGCGGAGTGACGCAGGACGGCGTCATCGGGCGCGACGAGGTCGAGAGGGAGCTCAGGACGGCGCTGGAGAAGAACGGCGGGGTCAGGACGTGGAACATGCTAGGTGAGGCACGAGTCTGGCGGGTGCAGGGCCGTCCATGGCACGAGGTGCGTCCCCCCGTGACCGCTGATCGACAGCTGGCTTCCTGATCGTGCTGCGCCGACCTGCTGCAGGACCTCAACCGCTTCCCGGCCTCCCAGGTCAAAGTCAGCTTCGTCGGTCCCGACCTGCCACAAGAGTCGCTGTATGACCTCCTTCGGCGCTACGGGCACATTTCGACCATGACGGCGCCGACGCCGCAGCCTGCTGGCACGGCGCGGTTCTCGCTCCTGGCGTTCTCACGGCTGCGCAGTAGCGTCACGGCCGTCTCATGCCTGCATGGCATCACCGTGCCCATCTCGGAGGAGGGGAATGACAGCTCAGGAAGGGCAGAGGGGCCTAAGACGACACTCAAATTCGAGTATCAGAGCCCGATCAAGGCGCACGCTGTGCAGGACTGGATCAGCTCGCATCCGAGGATCGCCCTGCCTGTGCTCGCGTTCCTCCTAGGCACCTTCTCGTGCGTCTGTCTAGCTTTCTGACACTCATTCAGCTACAAATTGAACCAGGGGCCACATGCCTTGCTTGCTCCAGGTACACCGTCTTCGACCCGATCCGCGAGTTCATGGTCTCGTCCAAGATCCTCAACCGCTTCTCGTGGTCCGGCTACCCGCAGCTCGAGTGGCTGCGCTCGATCGCGGAGTCGGTCCTTCCGGCGTTCATCATGACGCCGTCAAAGCCCAAGAAGGAGGCTGAGGTGGTGAAGGAGGCGGAGAAGGGGGTTGAGGGGAACGAGGCGTGGGAAGAGCGGCGCGAGGCGGAGAAGACCGCGGAGGGCTGGCTGAGAGAGTACCCTTGTGCGTGCATCGCTGTCGCCGGAGAGGCTGCTCGGCGCTGATGTTTCTGCGCTTTGACTGCAGCCGGCTTCATCGTTGTCGCGGGCCCGCACGGCAGCGGCAAGACGGCCCTGGTTGAGAAGATTCTGAACGAAGAGCACAAGTGCGTCTACTCCTCCGTCTTCATCGTGCCTGGCTGACGACGATTGACTCTGAGCAGGAAGGCGCTCGTTATCGACTGCGCTGCCATGGCTAAGAGCAAGTCGGACGCGGATGTCATTCAGCAGCTGGCCCGCCAGACCGGCTACTGGTGCGTGTTGACGCAGTGATACTAGCATTGTGCTCTAACACGGAGCACCCTCCTGTCGCAGGCCGCTCTTCGGCTTCCTGTCGTCCCTCAACCACCTGATCGACCTCGGAGCAATGGGCTTGATTGGCCAGAAGGGTCCGTCAACATTCACCCTGACTGCAAGACTTGCGCTGATCTCCGTGCTTCGACCGCAGCCGGCTTCTCGACCGATTTCCCGACGCAGGTCAAGCAAGTCCTCGACGTCGTCACCAACGCACTCAAGCAGGTCGTCGAGCACGAGGAGGCGGTGCACGCTCGTCAGCTGCAGGAGCTCGGGTTCGCAAGAACGCGCGAGGCCGCGCAGGAGGTCGAGCGTGAAAAGCTGAAGCGCGTCGGTTATCATGACCCGAGGCTGGACGCACTGGCTGGCAACGGCATCATGAGTGAACTCGGTGAGTCGCGCATCTCGCAACCTTTAGGGATAAGAGCGCGTCAGCTGATCGCAGCTCTATGCTTGCCAGGCTACGGCGACGAGCCGCTGCTGGACCAAGACGTCGCCTCGGAAGAGGACCGGCTATTCCTCTCCGTCCTCAATAACCCGGACAGCACACCCGAGAAACAGGATTACACCGACAAGGATAAGGACCACATCGAGAGCCTGCCGGTCGTCGTTCTCAAGGACTTTGCAGCCAAGGGGTCAAAGAAGGACGAACTGTGGAGCACGATCGCAGACTGGGCGGCTGGGCTCGTCGATGCGCAAATTGCGCAGGTTGTTATCGTCAGCGAGAACGCGACGTCCAGCGGCAAATTGCTTACCAAGGGTACGTCGGCTCGGCTTCGCAACCCTTCTTCATACTGACAAGATGCTTTGGTGCGCCGCAGCTCTGGCGTCTAAGCCGATGAACACCATCACGCTTGCCGACGCCGACCCTTCGACGGCCCTCTCCTTCGTCGCCGAGCGCCTCGGCCTGTCAAAGGAGCGCATCACAGCCGAGGAAAAGGCGCTGATTGGCGCGCTGGGCGGGCGGCAGACGGACCTCGAGGGCCTCGTGTACAAGGTCAAGACGGGGCTCAGCATCAAAGACGCCATGGACGACATCATCAACAAGAGCCAGATGGAACTGCGCAAGGCGCTGTTCGGCGATGACAGCGAGGAGGTGCGTACTTTCGCTCGCGTTTGCACCTTGCACTCTTCCGGCGCTGACACCCTCTTGCAGGCCAAGTCGCTGCCGTGGACCCGGGCGCAGGCCTGGACGGTCGTCTCCAAGCTCGCCGGCAAGGGCGAGGTGCCCTACTCGCCGCTCCTGCTCGGATTCCCGTTCAAGGGCGCCGAGGACAAGCTGCGTAAACTCGAGGCGGCAGAGTACATCAGCATCACGTCAATCAACGGCCGGCCGTCGACCATCAGGCCCGGGAAGCCGGTGCGTGTCAAGCAGGCCGTTTGCCAGGACCCTTTTCTGGGCGCTGACTTTCTCGGTGATCTGCTCGCACAGATGTACCACGCCGTGTTCCGCCGCCTCGTGGACGGTACGCTCTCTTGAGCGGCGTTTTAGTGTTCTATCAGCTTACTGAGACTTGTCTCCTCCCCCTGCCAGACCCCGTGTTCCACTCGGCCCAAGTCATCGACTTCAACAACCAGGTTCTCGCGTCGAACGAGGCGGCCGTTAAGGCGTGCGAGGACGAGCTCCTCAGCCTGAACACGCTAGAGGGGGTCAAGTCGGCGTGGATCAAGCGGCTGTTCAAGTCGGACCCCATCGTGCGTCCTCAGTATCTTACGTGCCCTTGCGACGACGCTGACGGCGGGTCTCTTTTCGCTGCTGTAGCAACTGCGCGCCGCTGCCATCCTTGACCGCATGAAGACCGCCCAGCTCGCAATCTCCAACCTCGAGAAGGAGAACGGGCAGATCAAGGGCGTCCTGTCGAAGCACGTCTGAGCCCCTACCACCCCTCCTCCGCCCTTAGCCCTACCCATCGGAGGCGTTTTGTACAACTGTGCCTTGCTGCTGCCTACCACCCACTCACGCTGCTGCCTGCCGCCCACTCACTGTAACCTACCTGATGATCTCGACGACTGGCCGAGGCGATGCGACCGCAAGACGAAGCGCCGCGTTGACAAACCGAGAGGGCACACGCAGGAACAAGCCGTCCCAGAGCGTGGAAAAAAGCCATCTCATCCCGACTTGCTAAGACCGCAGGGCGACCACCAATCGGGCCTTGTCGACCCACAATGCTTGCAGGTGAACGGCGCACGAACTGCCAGAGGAGATACTATATCAGCGCAGCGGCGAGGTTGAGATGGCGCTGATAAGCTCACCTTTCTTTGCCTGGAAGTCCATGCAACACGCCACTGCCCTCAGTCGGCAGCTCAGTTCGAAGATCCTTCGCTGCGAGGGAAGGTGGATCAGCATGCGTTGAGACGCCGGAGGGGGGGGGGGGGGGGACGGACACCAGCACACCTAGAGAGCAGACTGCGCGCTGTACCGTACGTTTTCGCTGTACAGCACCAGCGCCTGTTTCGAGTCATGCCGACGGTCAAGCCAGCCCCGTCCGCCTGCATCAGAAGCCTTCTCAGCCGCCGCTGACGGGCGGCAGGACGGCGACGACGTCCCCATCCTTCAGATTGACGCCCTCCACCTCATCCTCCGCGACCATCTCCTCGTTCACAGCCCAGCCACTGCTCCTGAGCACCAGATGCAGGGCGGGATATCTGTCTACAAGCTCGGAGGCGAGTACCGGGAGGGTCTCCGCGAAGGTAGGATAGGCCGAGAGGGCTGGGGAGCCGACAGCGTCTTGAGCTGAGGCGAAGAAGAGGAGGGTGAGAGTGCGCTGCGGGGCGGCCATCTCGACGACCGAGGGTGATGAATTGTGCGTGATGTATGCTTCCGAGGGGTTTCCTGAGCCGTTTTTCAGGGATCTGACCGGCTGACCGGCTTGACCTGAAGTGCTGGAGGGAGGCGAGGATGCAGTCGGGAGCAAGACGCGCAGGCGAGCGAGCGGAGGAGTCGCTTCAGCCCGCACCAGCCATGTCCTCCTCCTCGGCCCCATCTCGACCAGCCTGCACCCGAGGTCTCGCCTGCTAGTCTGACATGGACTACGATCCGGGCAGACAAGGCGTCGCGGACGATGAGCAGGCACCGCCGAGGTTCTCTCGGTTCGACCTTGCGACGGAGGAGGACGAGCAGGGCGACACGCCGCCCAGGACGAGGGTTGGCAGCCCTGCTGCTGCTGCTGCTGCTGCAGATTCTTTACGAGAATCTGATCGAGAAGGCGACGCCGCTCAACTGTGCGCTCCGTCCGAACGCACAGGCTCGGTCGAGGGTACCGGGCGCAGGTCCAGTACAGCTGGACCGCAGTCTCTGCCTCTTGCAGCCGGCAACTCCGCACGACGTCCGTCGTCCTCAAACGGCCTGCGCGAGCGACCCTCACGCTCGTCAGAAGCAGCCGCACCTTCATCCGCAGCGACCGACGAGACCGAGGAGAAGCCCCGTGCCCGCCCCGCTGCGCCGCCGCTATCGCCGTTCGACCCCCTTGCGCTCGCGCTCCTCTCGGCCTTCTCCATCCTCGGCTGCCTGTGCCGGCTCGGCCTGAACGCGCTTTTTTCGTACGAAGGAGAGAGCGTGTTCCCCCTCGTGTGGTCGCAGGCGGTCGGCTGCTTCCTCATGGGCGTGGCGCTAGCGAAGAAGGCTGCGCTCGAGAACTCTGCCCTTGGGCCGGCACTGTACGTCGGCTGGACCACGGGTGCGTTTGGTTCTGCTGGTCGCGTTTGCGCGGCGCAGTGTGCTGACATCCTCGTGCTGAAAGGTCTATGCGGTTCCATCACGACCTTCTCCTCCTGGATGCTCCAGACCTTCAGCGCCTTCAGCAACATCAACCGCCTGCCGCGCAGGGGTTTGCACGACGTGCGTCCAGAAGCTTTTGGCCTCAAACGGAAGACGCTGCTAACTGTCCAACGTTGCAGGCCACTGACGGTGTCGCGCAGATTGTCATCACCATCTCCGTCTCGTTCTTCTCGCTGCACTTCGGCCGCCGTCTGGCGCAGTACATCCCTTCCCCTCAGCCGCTGCGCACCCCGTCCAAACCAGCTCAGGCCGTAGCCGCTCTTTTCGGCTTCGCGATGTACCTCTCGGCAATTCTCGCGCTCGCACTCTCGCACCGCGCGTGGGAGGGGCATCGCGTGTTATTCGCGCTCGTTCTCGCCCCACCAGGCACCGTTGTGCGCTGGTGGCTCGCGCGGGCGAACAAACTCTCCCTTCGCTTCCCAACGGCAGGGACGTTCGTCGCGAACCAGCTGGCAACGGCCGTGCTCGCCGCGTCGTACCTCGTGCAGCGGATCGTCCCAGTTGGCCAGGGGCTGACGGGCACGCAGTGCCAGGCGCTCCAAGGGATCGAGGATGGGTTCTGCGGGTCGCTAAGCACCGTGTCGACGTTCATGACGGAGCTGGACGCGCTTTCGGCTCGCGCGGCCGAGGCGCACGAGCAGCGCGCGGCGGACAAGAGCGTTGCCGGCGCGCGCATGGGCTGGCTCGAGCGCGAGGCCGTGTGGGTGTACGGCGCGGGGAGCGTCCTGTGCGGCATTGCGCTGGTGGTGCTTGTGCTCGGCGTCGGGTGGTGGGCATCCCCTCGCGGGTTGGGTTCGATGTGCACTTATAGATGACCCCACCCTCTGCTCCCCCTCGCCGTCCCCCTTCTTCGCAAGCGCTCTGCGGCAGCGAAGGGCGGTCGGCGTGCAAAGGACTCATGCATCCTTCTCCAAGTACGCGCGGAACTTCTCCAGCCGCTCCTTCTCCGCCGCCTCGTTCTCCACCTCGTCGAGGTCCGGGTCGCCGCCGCCGCCGCCCGAGCGCCGGAAGCGCAGCTTGCCGTCGTGCAGCGTCGCGACGATGCGGCGTTTGGCGAAAAAGCGGCCTGTATCCCGCCATCCGCCGGGGGGGGGGGGGGGGGGGGGGAGGGTCAGTCAGGGAAGCAAGGGGAGAGAGGGGGCGGGGGAGGCGGCGGCCCGCGACTAGCAGATGCGACACCCCCCGCCCGGAG
>MVAM01000306.1:0-13811 GCA_014825675.1 Cystofilobasidium ferigula
ATTCAATGTGTCTTTCTATTACATTCTGCTTTTTAAAAAAAAATATGAAAAAAGAGAGGAAGAAGAAAGGGGGGGGGGGGGGGGGGGGGGGGGGGGGGGCGAACGCACCGCCCGTCCCGGAACTCGTCCGCGACGTCCTCGAGCCCTCCCGCGCCCGAGGCCTGCACCTTGAGGTCGTTGGTGCCTCCGGCGTAGGTGCTTACCGACGACGGTGAGAGATGGCCGGCGGCGTCAGCGTCCAGCTCCGGCTCTCGGCAGGCAGGAGAGGACAACGGAGGACGCACAAGAGCGTCCAGGCGGTGTCGGGGTCGCCGGAGAGGACGGCGTTGTACGTGTCGAGCAGCTCGCGGGCTGCCGGGCGGCCGGAGCAGGAAGGTCGGGCGGGCGGGCGGCCGGGTGTGGTCAGCCCAGGGTGAGGCAGGAAGGGGGGAGGGCTGAAGAGCGAGATGGCGTGCGGGGGAAGGGGGAGGGGAGGGGAGACGAACAGGAGAGGTTGACGTTCATGGCACGCGTGTCTGCTGCGACGGAGAGGGGGTGGCTGGGGATGGGAATGATGGGGTATGGAAGAGCCGTAGGACAAGGAGCTGGGAGGAAAGCATCTCCAGCCGATGGGGCGCGCAGCAGCCACCGCGGCTTCCTCTCCATCATCATCAGCCGTACTAGTGCAGCGCGACAGGATCCGCCGCTGACCCAGGAAAGTCGTCCGACCGCCGGTCGGGTGCCTGGCGAGGGCATGGATCCCCCCGGGCGCCGGAGCAGCGGCCGGCCCTGCGCTCCTGCTAGGGGATGGATGATCGTTGAAACAGTTATAATCAACGACCACTACATGACTAGCTGTGTATCAACCGCGCCGACGCCAGGCGAGCTCACCCATCCCTGATCGCCCCGTCCTCCCCGGCCCTCCGCCCGCACGCGCCGTGTCGGAGGGCGGCAGCAGGCCGGCTGACGGCGTTCGCCCTGGGCCTCGCGATGCGGGCCGCCGCGTTCTAGCTAGCGCGTTGCTTGACGAAGGACTGCCCCCCCCCCCCCTCCCCTCCCTCCCTTCCCTCTTCTCCCGCTGCTTGACCTCTCTCTGCCCCCTGGCTTCGTCAAACGTCGCCCGCTTCCTCCGTCTCCTGGCCACCCGCCCTCTTTGCTCGCCGGTCCTCCGTGCACGCACGGTGCGCCTTGCAGCGCGGGGGGGGGGGCGATGGCGTGTCGTCGTGCAAGTTCCATCGTAGAGCCCCTGACGCGAGCGTCGGCTGGCCGAGTGAGCAGAGAGCGGGAGAGGGGATGTATGGACGTGAGGTGGAGCAGGCGTGGAGGGAGGGAGGTGACAGCGGCTGAAAAGGATGCGGCTCGCGCTCCAGCAAGGCAGAGGAAGGAAGGAGGGGGGGGGGGGGGAAGGAGCGGCATGCGCTGAGGGCGAAGAAGGAGTGGAAAAAGGTGTGCGGCCGAGCGCGGGGGGGATAAGCTAGAATGGACGAGAGGGAGGGAGGGAGCGGGACGCGGCGGGTGCGCACGCGCCCGAGGGCCGCACGCGCGGGTGCCCCCCTCAGGCGTGAACGAGGGGGAAGAGGGTAGGGAGCGGCCAAGCTTAGAGGAACGCAGCGACGGCGCCCACGAGCCCGGCGACGGCGCCGGCGACGACCGACCCGCCGACCGCGGAGCGCACGCCCGCGCCCGACGTGCCTGCCGCGCTCGAGCCGGCCGCAGTCGTAGCAGCAGCAGCGGCCGCGGGCGTCGCCGCCGCCGACGACGAGGAAGAGGCGACGGTGCGGATCGTCGACGACGACGCAGTGGTCGACGTCTCGGTCGTCGTGGAGATGGCGGTGCTCACGTCCGCGGCGGAGGCGGAGGCGGAGGCAGACGAGGCGGAGGTGGTGGTGCTGGAAAGGTCGTCCGAGGAAACGAGGGTGCCAGTGCCTGATCGCCAAGGCACGATCGGTCGGGAGAGTAGCGCATGGTCAGGTTAGGGGGAGGTTGTTCTCAAGGGGGGGGGGGGGGGGCTGTTGAAGGGGACTGCAACGACGCACCCCACGGAATCGGCGATCCGTCCGCCTGCGTCGCGTTCGTCGGCTCGGTCGTCGACCCGTCCGCACCGGCGATCGTGAACCGCGTCGTCCAGAGCGTCTCGGACGGGTCTTTGGACGAGGTGAACTGGAGGAAGTAGACTGTTTGTCACCCAACCCCAGAGGCCCAGCAGCGACGCGTCAGTTAACCGGAGAAACCGAAGCGGGCTCGCCGCGCAGAGGACCGAGGAGACGCACTGGCGGAGTTGGGGGTGACCTCAGGGACCGCAAACGAGTACGAGTCGAGCGACGTCGCGTCGAGGTCGCGGCCGACGGCTGGGAGGAGGCGCGAGCAACAAGGGCAGGTCGCACTTAGCACGGTATTCCCTCCACGCAACTAGAAGGCAGTGAAGGCCTACGCACTGACGAGCGGGACCATCTGCGTGGTGCGGGTCAGACGTGCAGGGCGAGGATGGTCAGTACGGCAACGGGAAGAAACAGGCGCTTGGGGCTGGAGCAGCTCAAGCCCGGTCGGAAGGGGCGCGCAAAAGAGCGGCAGGAGGGACCCACCGCGAGGTTCGCGCCGGCTGTCGCGCAAGTGAGAAAGACGAGGTCAGCCCCAGCACCAAGCGGGAGCCGAGCAAGGGCACACAGCCAGGACGCACTCATGAGCTGGATCGTCATGTCGGTCCAGGTACCCGTCGCATCCTTGTTCCAGAGCGCCGTCAGCTGGCCGCCGACGTTGACGACGGTGCTCGAGTCGGGCGAGGTCGGCTCGGGCGCGGCGCGGGCGAGGGCGGCGATGGCAAGGGCTGGGGTGAGGGCACGGAAGAGCATGGCTGAGGAAAGGGAGGGGGAAGGGAAGGAAAGGAAGGAAGGGAAGGAAGGGAAGGAAGGAAGGAAGGAAGGAGGAGGAGCAAGGGTAGCAGCACGAGTGACAGCAAGATCAGTCGCGCGCCGCGGGGGCGAAGCTCGATCGCATTAGGCCGGCCGACCAGAGCAGGCGGCCGTGCCTCCTGCCGGACTCGGCGTGCGACCGAGGATGGCCAGACGTCTCCGCGCGAGTGTCCTGGCATCGTGCGTGTGCCCTTCGGCGGTGGACGGCGAGCGTGGGGAGGCGACGGAGGACCGGCGGGAGGTGGCTGCTGCGCGCCCCAGCCCCTTTCAGCCCCGGCGCTTCCTCCAGCCAGGACGGCCAGCCTTGATCCTCGACTCCAGCACAGGGCTCGGACGCGCCAGAAGAAGAGAACGTTGCCCGTCCCGCACTGGCTACGGCGCTTGGAGCTCCCCTAGCAGGTCCCACGCACGCAGCCGGGCGCACCTGCCTTCACCCTGCTCGCACGCCCTTTCACCCTCCCTTCCCGCCCTTCTCGAATCCCCTCTCCCCTCCCCTCCCCTCCCCTCCACTTCTCTCTCTCTCTCTCTCGGGCAGATGAGTCGCTTCTCGCTCGCCGACGAGCTCTCGGCCGCACTCGACCTCGACGACGACGACGGTGGGGCTGGTGCGCACGGGGCGAGCGGGGGGTTGAGCCTGGCGGAAGAGTTTGGGCTGGACCTCGGTGGGGGAGGGTTGGCGAACGGTGAGGAAGAGGATCAAGGTGAGCTAGCATTCCTTCCCTTGCTCTGGATCAGAGCGCCTGTCGCGCTGGGCAGGACGCGCAGACGCCATGGCTGGCGGTCCTGGACCGCTCCGTGCACTCCTCGTCAGCTTCCCCACGACCGCACGAGCCTCCTCTTCCGTCCTTTCATCGCAGCCTCCCAGCGGCCTCAGCTCTGGGCTGACCTGCTACTCTTCTCCTCGGCCGTGCAGCTCTCGACACGCTCGACTTTGCTCTGGACGATGTGCACGACCCGGCCTTCTCGCAACCGCTGCAGGACGACGAACCGCACGCAGGCTTGTTCGGCTCGCACGCCGCCGCATACCGCAGTCCGCCGCTCGACGACAGCGGCGACCCGGAGCTCGCACAGCTGTACGCACCCGATTCGGGGTCGCCCGAAACCTCGCTCGACGGCCGGCGCGCGCTCGGGCGCAGGGCGAACGGGCAGGGCTCGCCGCTGCCGCCGACTGCGCGCGGCGTGGCCTCCTCGTCCAGCGGGCACCCCGCCCGCTTCGCGCAGGATGTATCGGACGGCGATGAACCCTCCGGGACACCCACCCGGTCAAGCCTGGGCGGGCGCGCGCGTGCGAGCTCGCGACGAGGCCGGAGGGTCGGCTCGCTTGCCCTGCGCTCGGTCGGCGGCGCGGCGCTCGCGGAGGACGACGACGGCCGGCTGTCGTCGGGCTTCTTCTCGGGGTCGGACGACGATGGCGCCGAGCCGGGGATGGACGACCCTTCCCTCTCGCCGCGCATGCTCTTCCACCCCTCTTCCTCGTCCTCGGCCGCCGAGCTCGACCCGCTCGCCCCCTCGCCGCTCCTCGCGCTCCTGCAGCAAGGCGACAGGTCGTTCGCGCTCGAGCAGCAGGCCGCCGCGCTCGTGCTGCGCGTGGAGGACGCGGTGCGCGCGATGGAGGGCAGGAACAGGGAGCTGGACGGACTGGGGAGGGCGTTGGGCCCGCTGGCGGATGCAGGCGCCTTGCGGACAGCAGCAGGGGACGAAGGAGAGAGGAGGGAGTTGGACGTGCTGCAGGAGGAGGAGGAAGAGGAAGGGGCGGAGACCGAGCTCGACGTTGCGGACGACGACGACGAGGACGGATTCTACGACGGAGCGGAGAGCAACAGCAGCACAGGACCCTCGACGCCCCTCGCACAGCGCGCACTACGGCCTGTGCAAGCGCTCTTCACCCCGCCCAACTCGTCCTCCGCTTCCCCCTTCGCGCTCCCACCCTCCGCTCCGCTCCTCGCCCCGCTCCTCCCACCCCTCGCGGCCCTCGCTTCCCAGAGCACGGCACTCGCCGAGGCCCTCGCGCTCACGCGCGACCAGTCGCAGATCGCCGTCTCCCTCGGCGCGGACGCGTCCCGCCGAGCGCGGGCCGCGCGTCTGGCGCTGACCAGTATGCGCGCGGAGGAAGAGGGAGTGACCAGAGCGGGGAGGGGGGTACGGGAGTGGGAAGAGGAGGGGAGAGCGGCGAGAGGAGGGGTGAGGGAGCGGGTCGCGAGGGAGATGGAGGGGTTCCGGAGAGCGATGCAGGAGTTTGAGGTGCGGCTTCTTCCCTTTCGTCCAGATCTTCACTCTCGCCCGTTCGGATACCCAGGCTCAACCGGCGCTGACACGTCCCTCGTCCCTCACTCGCAACAGGAGCGCACACTTGTGATCCGGCAAACGCACCAGGCGTTCCTCGTTGGCGCGGCCGGCTGAACGCCCTGGCCTGCCAGCGTCCGTCCTTCGTTCGTCCGTGCCCCTCCCTCCTCACCCTCCAACCCCGCTGATTACACGATGCTGACGCTGGCAGCGCCGTGCGCCCACAGAGATCTTGCTTGCCGCACGTCCGCCGTCTTGACGGTGCCGCCCTCGGACGAGCTCAGACGTGCGCGTACGGCTTCGGCACAAAGCGCAGCCCGCGCCTACACATTCCCGTCGTCCACCTGCCGCTCGACCGATGATGATGATGTCGTTCCCTTGTCCCCGGGCTCCTTTGGCAAGTTTTGGAGCAGCTTAATGCGCGGGGGAACCTCCTCATGGATACTTCCCGTCCTCCCCGTCGTCGTCGTCGTCGTCGTCGTCGTCCAGCAGCCACCCCTCCTCCCTCATCCACCCCTTCACCCCCTCCCTCCTCACCCCCTCTTCCTCTCCCCTCGCCCTCCTCACCGCGCTCACCAGATTCCCCGCCGTCCACGCGGGCAGGGGCACGGCCTCCTCCGCTGCGGGCTGCACGGCGGTGGAAGCCGCAGTCGAGCCGGAGGGTGGGGGGCGCGCGGAGAGGGCGGAGGGCGAGACGAGGCTCGTGAGGCAGGCGTAGCACAGGTGCGGGCCGAGCGGGGGCGCTGCTCCCGGGCCTGAGACGGGCGCGGGTGGTGCTGCGGGGTCGGAGGACGGCGAAGAAGGGGAGGCGGAGGAAGGAGGGGAAGGGAGCGAGGTGATGGATGTGCGGGCGAGCCAGTCGAGAGGGGCATCGTCCGAGGGCCTATACCGCGCAATCGGCCATGTCAGTCCCTCGCTCGGCGCACCCAAGCAGCAATTTCGAATTGCGAGCAGAAAACAAAAGCGCACTCACAGCTCGCAAAGCGGGCAGATCCGCCCCGTCCTCCAGTACTCACGCGCTGCCTTCTCCGGCAGCGCCTTGCCGTCGGGCTTGATGAACCCGGGGAAGCGGAGCTTGTGCGCCGTGCGCGCGATCGTGCTCACCGTCGACGGGTGGGTCGTATTGAGCGTTTGAACAAAATCTACACGCACCCACCGGGTGCAAGGTCAGGTGATGGGCGCTGGGTCTTGCGAAGTTGTAAAATGGCGCACCTTGCGTTAGCGCCTCGAGGCTCGTCGCCCGCCCTCCTGCGGCGCCGCCCTTTGCGCCGCTCTCCCAGTCCCAGTCGACCGCGCCGAGCCCCCAGTCGCGAGCGAGCCAGACGAGCTCCTTCTTTCCGAGCGCCGTGAGCGGGCGGACGACGAGCACGCCCCTGAACTCGAGAGACGGCGCGACGAGCAGCGGAAGCGCGTACCCCCTTCCACTGGCGAGCGCAGAGATCGTGAGACTCGCGATCCGCGTCGACGTGTGCCCGAAAAGGAGGTACGGCGCGTGCGGGGGGTGAGGCGAGGGGGGTTGGCCGAGGGAGAGCGCCATGCGCGTAAGGAGGGAGTGCATGATGTGTGCGCGGATGGCCGGGTGCGACGTCGGAGGGAGGTGCGCCATGAGAGCGCGGTAGGGCGACGAGGGACCTGCATGCGAGTTCTGGAGCGATGTGTGCAGTACTGGCAGCGAGGCGGAAGGTCAGGTTATGGAGGACGACGGCGCCCTTGAGACGCTGCAGCCAAGGACGTACCACGGCCGGGCTGTACCCGGATCCCCACCGACCCAACGACCTGTCCGTCCTGTAGAGGGTCCAGTAGCTCCCCGTGCTGGTCGAACGCCTCGTCCACGCCCACGCGCCAGAACTCGAACCCATGGCGTTCGGCCGAGCTGCGCATCGCCTCCTCCCTCTTCACGCGTTGCTCCTCCTCCTCCTCGCCAAAGTCGACCCACCCAACCACGACGCGGCTCCACCGGTGCCTGCCTTTTGGTCCGCTGTCCGCCTGGCACATCATCGTCCTGAACATGTCGATCATGGCGGCCGAGGCGGACCCGCCGGAGGACGCGAGCAGGAAGGACGGCTTGGGCTTGGGCTTGCTGCTCTGGAAGAGCGAGGGCAGGTGCGCCGTCACCGCTCGGGCAAAGCGGCCACGGACGTGGTAAGCCAGGCAGTCTCTGCGAGCAGGCCAGAAATGCGCGTCAGCCGCCAGCCGAGTGCGCAGAGAAGCATGCAGCGTGCGTGCGAGCACGGCGTCCTGCTCAGCCCCACACACCTGCAGTACGATGTGTGGACGACGACGAGCACACCCTTCTTCTCCTTGCACCGGGCGCAGACGAGCGAGTCGATCGTCTTGGCTGCAGGAAGCGCCAGAAGAGGGTCGTGGTCAGTCCCATGTCGCCTCGAGAACGGCAGGACAGGGTCGACCCGTCGAGCTAGACGCACCGGGCATGAGCGTCGCCTCCTTTGCCTCGCCCGGCTGCTGCTGGTCCTCAGGCTGGGTCGAGCAGGACATGATGACGACCGAGCTGTCGGAAGGCTGCCCTCCGGCTGCTGTCCTGCGGCGGGAAGAGTTGCTGGGAGGAGAGCGAGTCGTCGTCGGCCGCAAGCAATAAGGCTGCCGCGACGGATTCACTTTCGGACGGAGCTTCGGCGCAGTGTCCTGATCTCCTCGGCGGCAGCACCACATGGATCTTGCAGACAGACATGACCCAGCGCGTTTGATAGGAAAGCAGAGCATGTAGAGAAGACGATCCGCGCGCTACGTGCCGTACTTGCCGGCCTTGAAATAGCTCGCCGGCAGGTCCTTGACGAGGTCGAGCCACGGCCGCTCGACGACGACGAGCTCGTCCCCGCCGACGAAGCCGAGCCCGATGACGGGCCGGAACGTCTGCGTCAGCTTGAACCGGCCCGTGTCGTCCTTTGCGGGCGCGTCCATGTCGACGTCCGCCGCTGCGGGTGAAGGCGACGGCAAGATCTCGTCCTCATCCGCCACGGCCGCCGCGGTCGAGGGCGAGTCGGTGGAGGAACCGGCGGTGGCAGCAGCCGCAGCAGCGGCGGCGGCGAGCGCGCGCTTCTTCTTGTTCTTCTTGCTGTTGGTCGACGACGGGCTGGCGAGCCGCACACGCAGGATCCACGTCGCGCCCCACAGGAGCACGTTGCGCGTGCCCGCAGCGGCACCTGCCGCCGCCGACGACGACGAAGGGGCTGCCGCATCCGCCGCGAGCCCGAGCACGGGGTCGTGCAGCGCGCGTACGTTGTCCGGGAGGTCTGCGTTGAGCGCAGGCGGGAAGCGCCGGTGCTCGACGTCGTACACGTGCAGCTGATTGCCGTTTGGCAGCGCGAGCAGCAGGAGCGACTGCGTAGGCGAGAGCGGGGAGGGGACGAAGAGGAGGGCGGAAGGAGGGTGGGAAGTGAACGTCGGCAAGTGCGCGTGCAACTGGCAATGCAAAAGCAGCAGGTGTCAGTGCCGAGCGACGCACTGATGAGCAACGGGGGAGGAGGGACAAACCTGCAGCGTGTCAAGGTTGTAGATTCGCGTGCGACCGAGCAGGTCCGAAACCGCCAGCCACTGCCCGTCCTGACCCACCGCAAGGCACTGGATCGTCGCCCGCCCGCCTCTGCTGACGACGGCGGCAGCAGCGGCGGCGGCGTTCTCTCCGTCCTCCGCGCCATCAACGTCCATCTCGCCCTCCGCCGCCGCGGGCTGGACGCGCTTCGCACCGGCGACAACGCGTCCACCAACCGTCGTCGCCGCGACGTCCTGCTCAAAAACGCGCACGACGCTCGGCGCGCCGAGCTTGCCGCGCGCGCCCTCGTCCGGCACGCACGCGGACAGGTCGACGACGGCGATGTCGCCCGTGAGCGCGGCGGCGAGGACGAGCCTGCGCGAGTCGGCGGTGAAGGCGAGCGCGGACGCGCCCGTGCCGTTCTTGGCGAGCTGCATGCCCGCCGGGCACTGCTCGTGCAGGACCGCGGTGAGCGTCTTGACCCGCCGCGGGCGGAGCGCGCCCGGCTCGTCGTCGTCGTCCGACAGGTGGAAGACGCGCGTCTCGCCGAGGTCGGAGACGGCGAGCCAGCGCCCGTCGTCAGACACCGCACTCGACAGCAGCGTCGTCGTTGCGTTCAAATCGAGGTCGAGCACCTTCTCCCACCCGCCCCCGCTCCCGCCCGCTGCTGCGACGCCGTCGCCGTCCTCCTTCTGCAACCGTCCGTTCTCCGCCCGCGCAACGCCCGCGAGCCTGTACAGCGCCAGCGAGCTCTCGAGCCGCGCGAGCAGGAGCCGACCAGACGCCGAGAGCGTGATCGTCGTGCCGTCGATGCCGTTGGGCGCACCCTGCTTGCGGAAGTGCGCGTCGCCGAGGAGCACGCTGCCTGGCACGCCGGCCGTCTTGGGGATCGGATTGATGACCGTTGCGTCGGGGGCGGACGATGTACCGCAAGGGGTCATGACGAGCGTCGTGTCGACGCCTCCGGAGACGAGGACGGGCGCGACGTTGGCGGAAGTAGCAGCAGTAGCAGCGGGGGAAGCGGGAAGGGGCGAAGACGGTGGGTAGACCGCGAGCGCAAGCACGTCGTGCGTGTGGAACCGCCGCGCGCCGGCCTGGATCCACTTGCCCGCCGCCGCCTTCTTCGACGCGCTCTGGGCTGATGCCGCGGGTTGAGCAACACGCGAGAACTGAACCGTCTTCTGGTCGATGCCGGCGGTGAAGACGGATGCGTTGTCGGGCGAGACTGCGAGGCACAGCACGTCCGCCCCATGCGCCTGGAACGAGACGATCTGCGTCGCCGTCGCAGCATCCCAGAAACGGACCTGGCCGAGCGAGTCGCCAGAGGCGATCGTGCCGTCTCTGTCGGAACGAGTCCAAGTGTAAGCGTCTGAGCCTTCCTGCGATTCGCGACGCCGGCCTGCAGCGGGAGGAGAAGAGGAACGCACCGCAGGACGCCGACACACCACACCAAGCTCCGGTTCCCGCGGTTCTTGGACCCCTGCTTGGCCCGCTCGCGCTCGACGACCATGCGCTCGACGACGCGGCCCGTCTTGAAGTCCCACTTGCGAAGGCAGCCGTCCGAGCAACCCGTGACGAGCCAGCTGTCCTCCCACTGCGCCTCGTCGTCGTCCTCGTCGTCCTCGTCGTCACTCCCAGAAGCAGCAGGCACCACGCGGGCTGCCTTTGGAGCGGGCGCGCTCGGCGGCCCCCAGGCGATGCTCAACAGTCGCGCCTTGGTGCGCTCGAACCGCCGGAAGTGGACGAGGTCGGCGTCGTCCGAGAGCGAAAGGAGCCGGATTGACCCATCTGCGCAGCCGAGCGCGAGCAGCGTCTGTGCCGGGTTGGGCGCGAGCGACCAGAGCGTGCCGGATTGGGTCGGGTAGAGCTTCTGCTCGGACAGAGGGACAAGCAAAGGGCCCTAGTTCAGCGACCCCAGCCTCTCCAGGCAATGCAAGCAAAGCAGGCAAAGGGACGCACCAGGATGCACCCACGCTGGAGATCCCACTCAACGAGGTCGCTCGACGACCCGCTCGAGAAGAGCCGGACGTCGTCGAGCGTCGGAATCGGTGCGCGCCGACGGGTGGGCTGGGCGAGGTACGACTGGCGAAGGGTGAAGACGAGAGTGTCGACCTTGGTGCCAGCGGGTGCAAGGAGGCGCTGCAGGAAGGTCGAAGGTCCAGATGCTCAGTCTTTTGCTTCAGAGAAGGAGGGGCTGCGTGCGAGCGACCGCGCTCGGCGAGCCCGGCAGAGGAACGGCGAACGCACGCGGTAGAGGACCCAGCCCTGGGCACCCTCGCTCGCGTCGACCCACTTGAAGAGCTCGACCGTGCCGTCGCCTTTGCCGACGGCCATCAGGCCGCAGGCGCCGGTCGCGCGGCTGCTGCTGGCGACGCTGCTGCTGCTCGCAGCGGCCGAGGTGCTTGTCTGGTGATGGGGTGCGGGCGGCGCGAGCGGCGGGAAGGCGACGGCGGTGACGGAGGCCGGCCGGTAGTCGACGAAGCGGACGTGGTGCAGAGGAACGGCCATGGCGGGGACCTGTCGAGGAGCTGCGAGCCTGGCGGAAGTGAGCGTCGCTGCAGGAGCCCGTCGTCGAGCTCAGCCCCGTCCGTCGTCCTGCGCGCGGGCTGGATCGAAAATCTGGCGGAGTCCGAACGGCGGCGCGCAGCAAGCAGCTCACTCCTGCGACAGCTTCAGAAGGCCTCGTCGGCGTCGTTCCTGCTGGGTGAGGGGGTCGCGTGCGGCAGGAGACGCCGCCTAGATGGGCGATCTGGGGCTCGCGAGGATGCGCACAGGGCTGGCTGGGCAGAGCCCGAGAGGGGTTCGACAGACCGCTGCGACTGCGGCGCCTGCAGCTTCCTCCGCTCACCCTTGGCCTGAAGAAGGCAAGACGTTGCATGCCGAGGGCACGAGTAACTCGTCCACACCTCCTCCCTACGTTCCGTCGGCTAACCGACTGGCATCCGGAAGCTGGCTGGAGGCGGACCATCGCCGTCGTCGTCGTCGTCGTCGTCGCCTCTTCGGACTCCGCCGCCTGCCAGCAGATGATGCTCAGAGCCCCATCGGTCGATGGAACGTGATCCTCCATCCCGCTCGCCAGCAGGCAACGATGGCAGACCTCGTCCAGCCCGTCTGCCTCACCTTCGTCGGCTGCTGCGCGTGCGTCCTGCCCGAGATCCATCGTGGACGGACGCGTCCACGCGAGCGAGCCCACGCACGGAGGGGCTGACCTGCTTGCTGCATCCGACGCCGAACGGCTGGACGCGAGCAGCAACGTCTTCGCGCTCGAACATGTCCTCCAGCAGGCGCCGAACCTAGGGTACGCCTCCCTGCTGCTTGCTTGACTTGGCTGCAGGCTCACCGGCTGACGATCTGCTTGCAACACGCCTAACCGCAGCTCGCTCATCACCCTCCTCCAGTTCGCGTTCGTCGCGCTCCAGACCCTGCCCTCGCAACTCACGTTCCGCCGGCGCGTCAAAACTCTCCGCGCGGATGGGGAGGCGGTCGTCGAGGAGCGCATTGGGTGGCTACCACGGTTCAAGACGCGGAAGGTGCCGCTCAGGAGATGGCTCGTGCAGGTGCTGCTGTTCTTCGTGCGTTCCGCGCTTAGCGTCCCTCGGCTGTAGACTAGCTGGCTTTGCACAGGACTGACAGTCTTGCGTCGCAACAGGGCGTCAGCTGGCTCAACAACTACGCGTTCGGCTTCCACGTGCGTTGACCTTCACACCTTTCTGACAGCCGGCGCGCTGGCGCCTGACATCTCGTGCTGCGCTCCCCCCTAGATCCCCGTCGCGCTGCACATCATCTTCCGCTCGGGCGGGTTGGCCGTGTCGATGCTCACCAACTACCTCCTCCAAGGCCGGCGGTACCGGCCGGCGCAGGTCGTCGCCGTCCTGCTCGTCACGGGCGGCATCGTGCTCGCGACGCTCTCGGCGCCGCCTAAGGGAGGCAGCATCAGTGGCGCTGGCGCTGCCGCTGTCGCGCAGGACAAGGCGAACGGGAGGGAAGGGGCGGGCTTGGACTGGGTGTACGTGAGCGGTATCGGGCTGCTGACGAGCGCGCTCGTGCTCAGCGCGCTCATGGGCATCTGGCAGGAGAAGACGTACCGGCTGCACGGGGACGTGTGGCAGGAGGGCCTGTTCTACTCCGTGCGTCTCTCCCGCCTCTCTATCAGTCGCTCGTCCGCTGAAACGCGTACTGTGGGATGTCGGCAGCACTTCCTCTCCCTGCCGCTGTTCGCGCCGCTGTTCCCCTCGCTCCCGACGACCCTTTCCGCCCTCGCGGCCTCCTCCCCTCCGGCGCAGATCTCCCTCCTCCCCCTCCTCCCCCCCGGCGGGCCCTCCTCCCTCCTCATCGCCCTCGGACTGGACGTCACGCTCCAGCTGCCCCTCCCGCGCGTGTACGCCGCGCTCGCCGCCAACGTCCTGACGCAGGCGGTGTGCGTGACGGGCGTGAACCAGCTCTCGGGTCGGACGAGCAGCCTGACGACGACGCTCATCCTGACGCTGCGGAAGGCGGCGAGCTTGGGGCTCAGCATCTGGTGGTACCAGAACGGCGAGGCTGGGTCGGGGCTCTGGGTCGGGGGCGCGCTCGTACTCGGTCCGTTCCCTCGTTCTCCGTCGCCTCGTCGCCCCTCGAGCGATGCCCAAGCGGCCGGGTGCTCTTCCCGACTGACGCTGCCACCGCCCGCTTGCGCTACCTCTCAGTCGGGACGGCCGTCTACTCGCTCGGGTCGAGTGCGCCGGCGGCGGCGAGCACCGCGTCAAAGGAGCGCTCGCACGAAGTCGCTGGGAAGAAGGCGCGCTGAGGCCGGGCCAGCTGGGGGGCTCTGGGCCAACAAGCTGCCTGATAGACGATGGACGGTGCCGCCGCCGTGGGAGGGTCATGCATGGTTGGGAAAGGGGATGTCTGCTTGTAGACGGTACTGTGCTCCCCTGTGTAAATCCGCGCGTCCTTGTTACCCGGGGGTGAATCCCTTTTCCACTTTCCTTATCCCACAAGAATCATACAACTTCAGCGAAGATACCTTCTTGTAGACAAAAAATCTCTGCATTTTTTTTGTACCGAGACCCAGTTCAGCAGGTGAGGCAGGCAAGTTCGAGAAGCTGCGGCGCGTGAGCAGTCACTTTCGCGCGCGTCGCGGCTCTGCAGCCAACTTTGCCTTGCACCCT
>MVAM01000307.1:0-13738 GCA_014825675.1 Cystofilobasidium ferigula
GGGGAGGGGTGGGGGGGGGGGGGGGGGGGGGGGGGGGGAGGGGGGGGGGGGTGGCGCGGGGGGGTTGTGGGGGGGGGGGGGGGGTGGGGGGGGGGGGGGGGGGGGGGGGGGGTGGGGGGGGGGGGGGGGGACGAGGCAGGGGTTCAGCCCTGGCCCTCAGCGCCTGGCGCGCGGCAGAAGGAAGGGAGCGAGGCAGGACAGACCATGGTTCAGCAGCTGGTTGTGCAGGATCGGCAGCAGGCGTGCGGCAAGCGGTGTGAGCCTCGAGACGACTGTCCGGGCCGGCGAAGGGGTCAGTCAACAGCGCTCGGACGCGCGGCTGCTGGCGCTCCAAGCCGGGGGACGGACCGTTGGAGCCGACGGCGTCCTGCAGGCGGACGAAGACGGCGCGGACGCGGTCGCGCTCTGCCCCGGCAACGGCGGGCTCCTGGGGCTCGGGCAGGCAGAGGGTCGCGAGCAGGCCGTCGAGGGCGCGGAGGGCGCGCAGGCGGCGGGCGGTGGACGAGCGGAGGGAGGCGAGCTGCGCGAGAGGGACGGAAGGTGGGGTCGGTCAGAAGAAGAAGAGCGAGCGATCTAGCGCGAGAGAGACGGACGTCATCGAGGACAGGCTGGAGGAAGGCGGGCAGGTCGCTCATATGGCTTGCTTGACTCTGGTCGGCGTCGGAGGGAGCGGTGATGACAAGGTGCGATCGAGCGACGAGGGGATCGAACCGTGGGGGTGGATTCGATCGCTCTCTCGCTCGCTCGCCCTCCCTCCCTCCCTTGCGGCCATGGA
The DNA here is from genome assembly GCA_014825675.1 of Cystofilobasidium ferigula. Lineage (NCBI taxonomy): Eukaryota > Fungi > Basidiomycota > Tremellomycetes > Cystofilobasidiales > Cystofilobasidiaceae > Cystofilobasidium > Cystofilobasidium ferigula. The sequence continues at coordinate 776 of MVAM01000307.1, forward strand.
CGGCGTCGGCGTCGCACGCGCCACCGTCAGTCAGGGCCAGGCAGGTCAGTCACCCCCTCCGGAGTCTGTTGTCGTCACCCCCGCTGACAGCCCTCCTCTCTCCCACAGGCGTCCTCAGCGGCCACAACCCGGCCGCCTTCAACGCGTCCAACCCCATCACCCTCTTCATCATCCAGCTCTCGCTCATCCTCGTCCTCACCAGCCTCCTCGCCGTCCTCTTCGCCCGCGTCCGCCAGCCCAAGGTCATCGCAGAGGTCATCGCCGGCATCCTCCTCGGCCCGACCGTCCTCGGCCGCATCCCCGGCTTCTCTGCCAGCGTCTTCCCCGCCGCGAGCCTGTCGTATCTCAACCTCGTGTCGACGATCGGTGCGTCCGCCCGCCCGCCTTGCGCCCTGTGTTGTTGGGCGCGCCGCGTGGTGACTTCCGGACGGCTGACACCCGCGCGCTCTCTCGGACCCACCTGCAGGCCTCGTCCTCTTCCTGTTCCTCGTCGGGCTCGAGGTCGACATCGGCGTCATCAAGCGCAATGCGCGCGAGTCGACCGTCATCGCCTTTGCGGGCATGATCCTCCCCTTCGGCCTGGGTGCTGCGGTCCGTCCCTCTGGCCTGCCTCACCCTGAGGACCGTGCGTGTTGACACGCCGATGACCCGTCTCCTTTGCGGCGTGTCCCGCAGATCGCGGTGCCGATCTACCACCAGTTCATCCCGTCGACCGTCAACTTTGGCCACTTCCTCCTCTTCACCGGCACGGCCATGTCGATCACGGCGTTCCCGGTCCTGTGCCGGATCCTGACGGAGCTCAAGCTGCTCGAGACGACCGTCGGCGTCGTCGTGCTCTCCGCCGGCGTCGGCAACGACGTCGTCGGCTGGATCCTGCTCGCGCTCACGGTCGCGCTCGTCAACTCGGCGGCCGGAGGGGAGGGGACGGGCGTGACGGCCGTATACATCCTGCTGTGCGCTGTCGGGTGGACCTTGGTGCGTCCTCCTTTCGCGGCCTGCTGCGGAGAGCCCGCACCCACGCCATGTTAACCGAGGTTGCCACAGCTCTTGATCTACCCGATCCGCTGGCTCATGCGCTGGCTCGCCATCCGCACGGGCTCGATCGAGTCTGGCAAGCCGTCGCCGTTCATGATGTGTGTCCTCGTTCTGCGCCTTTCTCCTACACTCTTCCCGCCCGCGCTGCGCTGACTGCCCGACTTACGCCGCTCGTCGAACGCAGGACCGTCACTCTCTTCCTCGTGTTCGCCTCGGCCTTCGTGACCGACATCATCGGCGTGCATCCCATCTTCGGTGGCTTCCTCGCCGCGTTCGCGACGCCGCGCGAGATCGCGCTCGACATCGTCATCAAGATCGAGGACCTCGTGACGGTGCTGTTTCTGCCCATCTACTTTACCCGTGCGTCCTCCCTCTGTCTTGTCTCCCCGGTGATGTCCCTCGGAGCGCCGCTGAGATCCTTCCGGACGATGTTTGGCAGTATCGGGCCTGCGGACCAACCTTGGCCTGCTCGACAACGGCATCACCTGGGGCTACATTGTTCTCCTCTGCGTCGTCGCGTTCGTCGGCAAGTTTGGCGGCTGCGCCGCCGCGGCCAAGCTGCAGGGGTTCAACACGCGCGAGAGCCTCGCGATCGGCACGCTCATGTCGTGCAAGGGCCTGGTTGAGCTCATCGTGCTCAACGTCGGTGCGTCGCTCTCTCGCCCCCCTTTTGCGATCTCTACCCCGAGCAAGGGACCGACTGACGTGGCGATGTCTGCGTGCCCCAGGCCTGTCGGCCGGCATCCTCACCTCGCGCGCCTTCTCAATGTTCGTCATCATGGCGATCGTGCTGACGGTGATCACGACGCCGCTCACGCTGTGGTGCTACCCGCCGGCCGTCCGGCACATCGAGTCGCTCCGGCGCCGGCGCACGCGGCACGCGTCGACCGCGTCCGGCACGGCCGCGCACGGAACGGCGGCCTCCCCCGAGCCTTCTCCCCCGCTCAAGCTCGCGTTCGACGGACCGGCCCCGGGCCTGGACGCGGCGGACGACGGCGGCGTCTCGCGTGCGGGTGTCCGGCTGAGCACGGCGCGCTTCGCGGTCGTGCTGATGCGCATGGAGCAGGTGCCGGCCGTCATGACGCTGCTCAAGCTGTTCCAGCCGCGGCTCAACCCGGCGCTCGCCCACACGGGCGCGGACGGCAGCAGCGAGAAGGCGAGCGGGTCGGCGACGACGGGCGCGGAGAGGGACGACCCGGCGCCCATCACGGTCGACGCGCTGCGTCTTGTGCGTTCCTCCGCCTTCCTGCTCCGCCTCGCCTCGGGCTGAGCGGGATGAGGCCTGACGACGGGCTGCGCTGCGCTCTTTTTCTTTTTTTTTTTGCAGATGGAACTGTCTGGCCGCATGAGCGCCGTCATGCGCGTCGCCGACCGCGCGACCATCCTCGCCCGCGACACCGCGATGCAGATCTTCAAGACGGTGCGTTTCTCCCCCTGCTCGCAGCACATCGGCTCGCTCGCTCCGGGGCTGCCTTTGCTGATCCGCTATCCCCCCCCCCCCCCCTCCCTCTCCCACTTCCTTCCCTTGCATGCGCTCTTTGGTTTGCAGTTCGGCAACCTCAACCTGATCCAGGTCAACCCGTCCATCGCGATCGTCCCGCAGGACTCGTATCCGACGAGCATCATCGCGCACTCGGAGCCGTCCGAGATGGTCATCCTGCCCTGGAACGTCGGGTCCGCCTCGCTCCCCGTCGACGACGAGGGCGCCGAGTCGGCCCTGCTCACCAGCACGACCGGCAGCTCGACCCACCTCGCAGAGGTTCTGTTCGCAGCCGACTCGGCCGGGCACCCGTACACCAAGAACTTTGTCCGGCGCGTCTTCGCCGAGTCGCCTCGAGACGTGAGTATCGTTGCCCTTCCGCGTCGTCCCTCCACCCCATCCTGCTGACCGATCTGCACCGGGCCGCTCGCAGGTCGGCCTCTTCATCCACCGCGGCACAAACCTGATGGAGCCGCTCGCGCATCTGAACGGCGTGCACATCTTCGTCCCCTTCCGGGGCGGGGCGGACGACCGGCTGGCGCTCTCGCTCGCGGCGCAGGCCTGCCGCAACCCGCGCGTGACGGCGTCCGTCCTCCGCATCGTCCGCACCGACCCGTGCTCCGCCCTCGCGCCGACGCTCACGTCGTCGACCGGCACGACCGACCCGGCCGACGTCAAGCTGCACGCGGCCGCGCTCGCCGAGCACGCGCTGACGGCCGGCCGGTCGAGCAAGGCGTTCGCGAGCGTCCAGACCCAGCTCGGGTCGGACGACGCGGACGACCGGGCGTGGGCGCACTTTGCCGCCCTCGCCGGCGGCGGCGGCGGCGCGCTCGGCGGCCGGCTCTCGTGCGCGCAGGAGCCGACGCCCGCCCCGCTCGCGGCGGTCGCGCGCAGGGCGGCCGAGGCGGCGGCGCTCGCCGACGGCCGGCGCGAGAGCTTCATGCTGTTCGTCGGCCGCGGCAGGTACGGCGGCGCGGTCGAGCGCGACGCGGAGGAGATCGCGGGCGTGCTCGCCGGACACCGCGTGGCGCCCGGCACCGGTGCCGAGATGCGGTGCGTCGTCCCCCTTTCCCCTCCGCCTTTGATACGCCCTCTTCTGCCGCGTCGCTCGCGCCCTTGACTGACGCTGTGCCCGGTGCCTGTCCCCAGACGCACGCTCGGCGACACCCTCACCTCGCTCATGGTCTCCGGCACGTCGGCTGTCACGGCCTACTTCGCCGTCCAGGCCGGCAGCAACCTGCCGCCGACCGCCTTCTCCCAGGGAGTCTAAACGAAGTCACTGTCGCTCGTGCCACCCCTGTGCGACACAACCCCATCACCCTTCCCGGCCTCCTTCTCTAGGCTTTCCCCTTCCTCTCTCTGCGCGCTCTCCCTCCTCGTCTATGGTCTTCGTCTCCTTCCGCTGCTCTCTGCCCATGTTATACTTCTTCCCCTGTCTCACGTCCTTCCGTTTTCTCTCTTTTGTTCGACTAGGCTTCACGACCCTCAGGCGCGAGCCCCAGGGACTTTGGTGCAATTTCGCCTGCCCGCCCGCCGATTGATGACTACCTCCTTCCGCCCTTGCATCGCGTCCGCCTCGCAAAGACTTGCAACATGGGTGCGTCTGTCGAGCCGTGATAGCCAAGGGTCATCCATCACTTCTTCTTCTTCTGCACCCGGTTGGGGTTGCGCCTGCCGGTGCCGATCTCGGGCAGGAAGCTGCCGGCCTGGCGGCGGCCCTTGCCGCTCATGCCGACCATGTGCATCTCGGGCATCCAGTCCGGGTCGTTCCAGTTGCTCGCGAGCGCGCCGGCGGTGCGGCCCTCGGCCGCCGCCTTGTGCAGCCGGCGCGCGTCCTTGGCCTGCCGCCCCTGCTCGCGCCTGAGCCCGCGCTGGAACTCGGCCTGGTCCTCGCGCAGGATCAGGCCCGACCCGCCGTGCTTCTGGCCCTTGGCCGAGCCGGCGACCGGCGCCGGGATCGAGAAGCGCGTGCCGCGGTTGTGGTACTGGAAGTTCTTCTTGAGGTGCACGATCGTCGTCCGCTCGGTCGACGTCGGGTCCGACGGCGCCGTCGTCGTGATCGACACGCGCAGGAGCGTCGGCGAGCCGCAGGAGGGGCAGAACTTCTTCGAGGGGTCCTTGCAGAGCCTGAGACCAAAGGAAAAAACGTCAGCATGCGGTGCAAAGGGGCGTGTCGAAAGCAAGGGTGAACGCACTTGAAGCACGCGTGACAGCGCAAGACCCAGCTCCTGACGCTGCGGATGCGCCTGCCCTCGCCGCCGACGAGGTTGAGCCCCATCTGGAGCAGCACGTTCTGGACGGCAAAGTCGGACGTCATGCACGCGCTCTTCATGATGGCCCGCGGCTTCTTGGGTTGCATGTTGGACCCGCGCTGCTGCGTCTCGGGCAGGGCGAGCCCGAGGTCGCGCGCCTTGAACTTGTTGACGTTGGCCGGCGTGATCCACTCGCCGCCCGTCTCCTCATCGTCCTCCGAGTGCGAGTCCTCCTCGTCGTCCGCCGCCGGCATCTGCTCGCCGCCGCCGACTTGCGACGACAGCGGGAGCGTGGAAGGACCGGCTTCGCTCGACGCCACCTCCTGCACCTCCTCCTCCACCGGCGCAGGCGCAGACTCGTCGTTCAGCGACGCCTGGGCGACCTGCTCAGCAAGGGCAGCACCCGCATCCTCCGTCTCCGGCTTCTCCTCGATCCGCTCTACTGCGGACTCCTCCGCCTTCGACTGCTCGGCAGGCTCTTCCACCTTCTGAACCTCGACAGGCGGCGGTGCGCGCGGCGGCGGGCGAGCGCCCCAGGACGAACCGGACGCAAGGAGGGACGCAGAGGCCGGTGCGAAAGAAGGGCCAGAAGCAGCCGAAGGTGCTTGCGAGGGCGCAACGGACGCGGCGGTGGAGGGGAGGGAGGAGGTGGACGGGGTGGGCGAGGCTGCGCTCTTGGGCGGCTTACCAGACGGCGGCTGCGGACAGGGCCGAACGTCAGCTCCGTCCTCACACGCCGATGAGAGGGGGTCGCGACTTACCTTGTGAAGGTCGTCCTTGACACGCCAGTGGCCGTTCTCCTCAACCTCGACGGCGTAGGTCAGGGCGAGGACGCACATGTCGGTGTGCGACAGGACGGCGTAGTCTCCCGTCTGCTTCGCGAAGGCCGTGACTACAAGCGCAAGTTCCCGGTTCAGGGCGGAGCTTCAGACATCCAAGCAGGCGGAAGAGACGCACCCTTGGCCATGCTGAGCGCATCCGGGTCGCGCACGACGACCTCGACGCCCTCCATGAGGCCGAGGCGGTCGAAGTGCTCGCGCGCACGCTTGTCACGGATCTCGGCGAGGACCTGGGGCGCGATCAGGTAGCGCTGGGCGAGCCCTCGGAGCGGGAACAGCGTGAGCAGCGGCGCGGCGTCGAGGATGAGGTTCTTGATGGGCGGCTGCTGGGCCTCCTGCGGAGCGGCGAGGGCCGGCGTCGAGGGACCGGCCTGGGCGGCGACGGTCGGCGGCGGCAGCTCGAGCGCGGGCTCGACCTGTGCGACGGGTTGTGCTGCTGCGTCGGGCGAGGCCATGCTGCGGGGGGAGGGGAGGGAGGGAGGGGTGCTGGGGATCGTCGTCTGGCTGCTGGGCGCAAGTTTCGTCCCAGCCAGGCGCAGTCGTCGGCCGCTTACGTCAGCCGCCTCCGCTGCGCCCTCCCAGGGGACGTCCCTTCCGACCCCCCCACGGCCACCCTTCTTCTCCTCCCGCACCCAATTCCCCCAACGCCTGCTCTTTCGTCTCGTGCGTAAGGGCGTCGCGAGAGCCGCGCGCCTGTCTGTCTCTGCCCGTAGCCGGCGCTGACTGCGGTGCCTCCTCCGCCCGCAAGGCCATGTCCGCCTCCGCCGCCTCGTGCATCTTCTGCAAGATCATCAAGGGCGAGATCCCCTCGCGCAAGCTCGCCGAGACCACTCACTCGTACGCCTTCCTCGACGTCGGGCCCCTCTCGCGTGGTGCGTCCTGCCGTCCTGGCGGCTGCCGTCCGGCTGAGCAACCGGCTGATGGGACCTCCTTGGCCTCCGCTCCGCTCTGCCCCGTCCGCAGGCCACTGCCTCGTGATCCCCAAGTACCACGTGATGAAGGTGCACGAGCTCCCGGACGAGCACCTGGCCGACATCCTGCCCGTCGTCAAGAAGCTCGCGATCGCGACCGGCGCCGAGCAGTACAACGTCCTGCAGAACAACGGCCGCAACGCGCACCAGGTCGTCGACCACGTCCACTTCCACGTGCGTCCGCTCAGGCAGTGCTGACACGAAAGAGCGAAGCGAAGCGCTCTGATCTTCCACCGATTGACCGCTCGTCCGTTCACTGCAGGTCATCCCCAAGCCGTCCGCGAGCGACGAGTCTGGCCTGTGCGCAGCTCCTTTTCTTTGCGACCCGTGCGCCTGCCGACGTCAGCTGACCCGCTGATGCTTCTATCACCCCTGTCACAGCGGCATCAAGTGGCCGACTACGTCCCCTGTGCGCTGGCTTCTGACCTCCGCCCTGAAGCGCATGCTGACCCCTGACTCCTATGCACCCGTCGTCCGTCGTCCTCGCAGAGCAAGGAGGAGCTTGACGCCGTCTTCGAGGAGATGAAGGCCAAGATCGCCAGCCTGTAGACACTAGTCTTCGTGCAGGAGTCAGCAAAGGGTGATCACCGGGTGTTGTAGTTGTGTCTTTGAGCGGTTGAGGGTCGATGAGATGAAACGTTGCGCGCAGCTCTGTTGAGTGCGCCGCCTGCCCACCCTCGCTGGTTCACGAGCTTTCCATCCGGGCGGCACCCTCTGTACGAGTAAACGGCAGTCGAGCTCGTCTCCATCTTGTCACGCTGCCCGGCACCAGCTTGTCCAGTGCATTCGAAGCGATGACAGGACGACTCCGCCGACCCGTCACGCAGCTCGTTCGAAAACGGCCTGCCGCCTGAGAGCTCATCAACCACCATCAAACACCCCTGCCCTGCTCTCTCCTCCTGAACTAGCCTGCCCATGACGCTGTCGGACTACGTGCCAAAGCCTGTGAAGGACCTCTACGCGGCGTTCCCTCTCGTCACGCTTCCAGAGGCGTACTCGCCGCACCGGGTGACGGCGCCTTCGACCCCGGAGCTCTGGGTGCGTCGACTGCCTCCTCACCTGCCGCAGCCTCTCTCGCCGCGAGCTGATCCTCCGAGCTGCATGTGCGGCGTTCAGGTCGCACCCCGTATAGACGGCGAGGAGTGGAGCCGGCATCCCCGCAGCTTGAGGATGCAGCTGCTGCTTCGGCTCGCGGGCGTGCGCGCGGTCCAGTGGAAGGACTGGCAGACGGAGCTCAGCGCGCCTGAGGGTATGTCCTCGCCGCCTCGCTCGCATGTGCCAGTCCTGCAGGCCTTGGGGCTGACAAAGCTCTCGGGTGGCTCACAGGAACGCTGCCGGCGATGTTCTTGCCTGACAAGGGCGTGCTCGCTTTCGAGAGCATCCGGCCGTGGCTCGACGAGACGCACCCCCTTTACCCAGCAGACGCACCGTGAGCTTGGCTGCCCGTTCGCGACTTCAAGTACGCGTCTGACGATGGGACGTGTCCTCTGCTGGCAGGTATCACGGCTACCCGTCCCTCTCGGCGCAGAACGAGGCGCTCTCGTTCGGCCGCCTCGCCGAGTCCGCCCTGTACCCGGCATACCTCGCCTCCCTCCCTTCCACCGCCAACCTCGCTGAGCTCGCCGTCCTCATGCCCGTTCCCGCACCATGGTGGGCGGGCCTGGCAGCACCCTTGCCGATGGCGGCGTGGGGCGAGAACAGGCGGCGCTTCGACCTGGACGCGCTCGTTCGGGACGGCGTCAGCGCGATCAAGGCGCTCGCTGTACGGCTGCGCGCGGAGGACGGCGGCAAGGGCTGGCTCCTCGGCTGCCCGTACGTCTTCTCTGGCCTCTCTGCTGCAGGCTAGGAGCACGTGCTGAACCACAGCCGGCGGTGATCTCGCAGCAACCCGACGCCACTCGACTGCCTCGTCGCCGCGCACCTGCACACCATCTGGCGGACGCTGCCGGCGAGCAGCCCGCTCCGGCGCGCGGTCGAGGTCGAGACGGGCTTGCGCGAGTACGTGGAGCGCGTGCTGAGTCGGCTCGCAACGCCGCCGTCAGCAGCGAAGGCGCAATAGATGTCGGTAGACGGCCTGCGGTGGACGCTGCGAGCTGCGCCGCGTAAGGGCCCCTGAAGCGGTGAAGCGCTGATCGTCAAGGTCGTCATGGCAGATGAGCATGCTCTATCGGTACAGTGTCCCATGCAGCCGTTCAGCCGAGGAGCTGCCCCTCGATGGCCTGCGTCGTGAGGTCCTCCTCGTCGCGAATCTCGATGACCTGCGGGCAGCGGCGATGATGCCCGTCAATGCGAAATCAAGCTCGAAAGGGCGCGCGAGGCAGAAACGCACCCTTGCAACGTCCGCCGCGAGCTGGAAGGCCGACAGCGCCGACGCGTGCAGCGTCTTGAGCTCGGGCGCGGCCGAGCCCGGGTTGAAGTCGAGCATGAACAGCGGGTTCGAGCGCCTGCCGTCCGGGTGGGCGAGGTCGTAAGACACGATGATGTATCGCGGTGCGTTGGACGGCAGGTCGTCGACGAGGTCCTCGAGCGTGTCAAAGTCGACCGACTGGTCGACCTCGACCACGAGCTTCGCCTTGTTGATCTTGTCTGCGCGCAGCCGGGGAGCGGGCAAGGGAGCGCAGGACCTTCAGCGAACAGGGCTCCTTCAATTGAAGCCGGATGGAACGCACAGATGACGGCAGAGTTGCTTCCAGCCTTCTTGAACCTTAGCGTACGGAGCGACTCGTGAATGTCCTTCGGGATGTCGAGAGTGGTCTGTCGGCACGGTGCGGGCCAGACCGAGCTGGAGTCAGCCTGAGGGGCCCGAACATCACAGGCAGTGAGTTGTAAGACTGACCGCCATGGCAAAGTCTGGATACAACCGAGGATGGTGTCAAGGGGATGGCAGGGATAGAGGTAGGTTGGTCAGGTGAGTAGGAGATCGCGGTCAGGGCTAAGCTTGAAAGGAGGTTACTTGCAGCGGGATGGCTGGGTGAACAAATGGTTGATGCTGTTATATAAATTGTGAAAACACAGTAGACATCAGCACCGCTTAGCGCAGTTGGCAGCGCGTAGGTTTGTAATGGCTACTACTTAGCAACTATTCACCCGAGGTCCCCGGTTCAAATCCGGGAGCGGTGACTTCATCTTTTGGCAACCTTTTTGCTGGTTTCCCCCTTCCTTCATGTCCTGCCGATCGGTGCTCTGTCCCCCCTTCGCTCTATGTTTTGTTCCTTCTCTGCTCCCTCGTCTGCAAGCCGTTGGTAGGGTACGGCTGTAGGAGGACGGCCGGCATCGACCGCTGCCGGCTGCTGCGCGGCACAATTTCGACGGGCTGAACTCCGCACTGCACGCGAGCTGCTTCCGACGCTCACCCCCTGCTACCTACAGCTTCAGCTTCAAGCACCCCCGGTCTTCATGCTCGGCCAAGCGGCGTGTCAGCGCTTCTCGCAAGGCGTCGTTGGCCCTCTTATCCGGCCGATCGGTCGCCTCCCCTTCAGCAGCACCAGTCGGCGCGCCTTCCCTTCGCGATCGTCCACAACGACGGACGAGGCAGGCAACGAACCCACCCCGCCGCCTCCTGCCGAATCGACGCTCAATCAGCGTGCCAGCATCCATCGGACATCCACCGTCGAGATCTCAGCCGAGGAGATCGAGGCGTTCGCCCAGGCCGAGAGCCCGAAGACGAGTGGTGTGGAAGCAGGTGCGCGCAGTACGCTGGATCCGGCACAGACCCTACTTGCCGAGCTCACCCTTGGTCTCTCTGCTGCTGCTTGCCCGCTTCCGGCTGGTCCCTATCCTGTGCCCTCTCCCGATCGTCGTCCCTAGCTACAAGAGACAAGGCGGCACCGGCGACCCCTCCAGGTCCACTCGCCACCACCCGACACTGGAAGTCTCCGTTACCTGCCGCCCTCACGGGCGAGATCGAGCCTCAGTCAAGCTCTATCGGTGAGCTACTCTGTCAGTCCAGATCGGGACCGGGCGCTTGAGCGCTGACATGCCAACTGTTCTTCGACTTTGCCAAGAGCACGCACCCTTGGCCGGCGTCTTGCAGTTCGTCTATCCGGCCCCCTCGTACCTCGCCGCGTCGCATCAGGCCGTCGAAGCCGCACGAGCAGCGCGCGAACGGGCGTCGCGCGAGGTCACCGTGCGCTTCCCCGTCCCCTTCTTCGTAAGGCAACTGCCCAGGCACGCTGACGCACGGGTCGCCCCTCTCAGATTTAGCAGGCTGGGGCGCTAGGGCTGCGGAAGGTCAAGCGGTGGCCGAACTCCGAACGGCGACCGGCCAACCCTGGAAGGTCGAGGTGCCGGAGTGCGCGAGCCTACGTTCGGCGCTCGCATGTAGCCTCGCAGCCTCAGGGTGCGGAAGGGCTCGTCCGTCCATAGCATATCTATCTTTCCTCCCGTCGGCCCACCCTCCACCCCCCCCCCCCCCTTTTAAACTCCACCGAGACGCGCGCGCCCGCTGTTTGTCAGCCGTTCAAAGCCCCGCCTTCAGGTTGTCCCACTTGCTCGCCGGGTAGCTCAGGCAGTTGGTCGCGCGCCGATCGATGCCGCCCATCTCTGCCGTGATGATGGGCACGAGCGCGTGATCGCGGAGGCTGTCGGCCGGGCGGAGGTCCTGCCCGTGGTGTTTGCGATGATCGATGGTCAGCCTTTGCACGACAGGGCGGAGGCAGGAAAAGGGCGAGGCGAAAGGGACAGCCAAAGGGGGGGGGGGGGCTGAGAGGCAAGGGCGCACCGCGTCGAGCTCCCAGAACATCGCGCCGCCGAGCCCGTGCGCGCGCACGTAGCGCGCCTTCGTCGCGCCGACGTTGGGCGTGTCGAACGAGACCCACTCGCGCTTTGCGCTGCGGCCGCCCCGAGACGAGGGCCGAGGAAGACCCAAGCGGTCAGCTCACGCGGGGTCGAGGGAGCAGTCGAGAGAGAGCAAGGGCCGAGAGTGGGACGAACGCGTCGTACGACCAGCCGGCGCCGCGCTGCAAGTCTTCTCCGACGACACTGCCCGGCTTCGGCAACGCGCGGTAGTCCAGCATCCCCTGCGATACCCGTTCCCCGCATCAGCGTCAGGTCGGGGTCTGGGGAACGCGGGCGGTGCGCGCCCTTGAGCGAAGGGAAGGACGCACAGGCTCCCACGTGCCCTCGCCCGGGCCGGAGAAGGGCTGGCCGAAGCCTGAGGTGTTGGCAAAGCTGCGGCCGTACAAGGGCATGCCTGCTCGAGCCCAACCACCAACGGGTCAGTCCCCATCTTCTCCGCTCTTGCTGAAGCGAGGGCAGTGAAAGAGAGAGCACAAACCGACGACAAGTTTGTCCGGCCGCACCCCTTGGCCCCGGTACCAGTTCACCGCCCGATCGACGCTCGCCTCGCCCTCCGCGCCGTAGAGCTGCGCCTGATGGCCGGTGCGGGCGTCCCACGCGCCCGAGAAGTCGTACGCCATGAGGTTCCAGAACGAGAGATGGCGGTCCATCGCGCGGATGTCGAGCAGCGAGAACTTGTCGGGCCCGCACGGGGCGGCGACCTGCCCGTCGATGCGAGGGTGGTTCAGCTCGCGCAGGATGGCCGACGGCGGGGAAGGGGGGGGGGGGGGAGGGAGGACGGAGAACGCACGCTGAGGTCGAAGACGGCGCGCGAGCCGTCCGGACGGGTCTCGTGGCGGTTGAGCTCCTCGCGCACCTCGCGCAGGAGCTCGACGTACGCCTGCGCCTCCTTCTTGTCCTTGGGGTACTCCCACTGGATAGCGCACAGCGGCGGGTCGAGCCACCCGTCAGCGGCCGATGAGCAGAAAGAGCGAGCTGGCGAGGGGAACGCACGTCGATGTCGAGCCCGTCGAGCCCGTAGTCCTCGAGCAGCTGCACCGCCGAGCGCGCGAACGTCTGCCGGTGCTTCGACGAGGTGAGGTTGGCAAAGTTGGCCGAGAAGGTCCAGCCGCCCTACGAGTGCGCGCGCGTGCCGTCGGAGCTCGTCAGCGAGATCGCGCGAAAACTCCTGAGGGACGATCCAAAGACGCACGATGGACAGCAGGACTTTGAGGTGTCTGCCGCGAAAGTCAAGGAGGTGCTCAGCACGACGCTCGGTAGGGCGCACGCAGGCTGCGCGGACGGGTTACGAAGCGCACCGGTTCTGCCTCTTGAGCAAGTTGAGCTGCTTGAAGCAGCCGTACAGGTTGTTGCCCTGGTCATTCCAGCTGTCGCCATCCCAGTGGATCTGTGGATCGGCCCCGGCAAAAGCGTTCGCAGACTGTCAGCGGCGAGTACGGGGGACGCCCGAAGGGCAAGGGGGAAGGGGGGGGGGGGGGGGGGGGGGGGGGGGGGGACCGCGCGGGCGCCCCGGCGCCTGGAGGGAGGCCACCCGCCGACCTCGGGCGGGGCGGGGAGGGGGAGCAGACCGACGGGGGGGTGTGGTGGTC
>MVAM01000308.1:0-11408 GCA_014825675.1 Cystofilobasidium ferigula
TTGTGTGACGGCGCGTGTTGTGCACGGGCGTAGACCGCGCGCTCCGACGTGGACCGAGCCGCCGCCGCGGCGGGGGGGGGGCACCGGCGGCGATCACCATCGTGGTGTTGTACGCGGCCCCCCCCCCCCCCCCCTCCTGCTGCCTAAGCGCGGCCTCCAGCTGACTCTTATCTCGCCCGGGAGCAGTCTGCTACAACGCCGACCGTCACGTTTCAGTTCGGCTTGGTCTGTGACCTCGCTATACAGGCTGTGAATGCTCGCGCGCTGATTCTTCCTTGCGCCCTTCATCATCTTCCTCCATAGGCCGAAACAGCGTCTTTCAAGCCTACATGTCCTCGCAGTGGTGGGAGAAAGTGTCTGACCTGTCGAGCCGCAAAGCGCGTGAGCTCGGCCAGGAGAACTCGTGGGTCGAGAGTTCGTTCGCGCCGTCTCTCCTCGCTTGCGTACGTCCCCTCACACACCTCAGCCTTTGCGCCCACGCTAACCGGGCTCGGATTTTTGCAGCTGATGGGAACGATTCAGGATCGACTCTGTACGTTTTCGGGGTTCTTTCTTCTGCGCCTCAATCGCGCCTCTTCAGCTGATTATGAACACCTTCACGATGCAGATGCCACCAAGGACGTCACACGTGTTCTCCTCCGCTCCGGCGTCTGGGAGTCCTTCCTCAAGAGCTTTAAGCTGGAGCTGCAGTTCATCCGTCGGTCGTGTCGCAAGAAGCTCAGTGCGCGCACTTTCCTATTCCTCAAACTTGCGCACCAATTGACAAATCTTCGCTAACTTGTTCCTTCGCAGGCGACGGCCGGATTGACTCGGCTCTTCTGCAGATCGAGCTCGACTACGCCAGCCTGTACGCCAATGCCATCGCTTTGCAGGCGCTGCAGCGCAAGCTCCAACGCAGGATTAAGGCGCAAGACCTGTACTACCGGTCGCCCTCGCTGCTGAACCTCATCGAGGGGCCGTACATCCTCGAGGTGCGCAACAACCCTCGAATACAGTCTTCTTCACCGCTGAAACGCGTTCGTCATTCCTTCACAGGCCTTGCAGTCCGCCCGCTCTATCATCCAGACGACGGTCCACTTTTTAGCGAAGCGAGAGCTGCTCAAGTGCTGCCCTTCGCGCATCTTCCAGCGGGTTCTCTTTGCAGCGACGTTTCTCTACAAGGTCGCTCCTCTCGCTTTACGCTCCCCTGTTGATCTTGCTCTGTACTGATATTGCTCGAGGACTGCTGCAGGCCCTTGCCGTCGGCGTCATCGAGCACGGACGCAAGCTTGTCGTCGATCTGCTCGAGCTTGCTATCCAAGCGCTGTGGCAAGCCTCACTGGACGAGGATCATTTCGTGCGTGTCTTCGCCGGCCTGCTCCAGCGGCTGCAAGACCAGTGGACGGCAATCGCTTCGCCGCTGCCTTCGCGCCCTGCGACAGCTCCTCACTCACCTCGCCTGGCTCAAGCGACCGCCCAGTCGGCGTCCCACCTGCAGCGGCCGCCGCCAGCGGGCCCTGGCCTTCCATCCACGCCCGACCGACTACAAGCTACCGCCCCGCCGACAGACGGCGACCCCGTGCCGCACGAGGCGGCCCCCGCGCTTGAACAGATTTCGACCCTCGACGCGCCCGTGCCGGACTTTGGATCGCCAGGCCTGCTCGACCTCTTCGCCGTCCCGAATTTCGACTGGCAGATCCAGGAGACGGCGGACGCCGGCCGCGCGCAGGACCTCCTGCTGCACGATCTCTGGACGAGTCGCGCCCCTCTCGCCCCGGACGACTCGTTCAACCTGTACCAGACGCTGCTAGGAGACGACTTTGCTGCCTGAAACCCCTGCTTTTCAAATCTGCTTCTAACTACAAACCTCGACCTCAGCCTACACGCATTCACACCCACAACACTCATCACACACTGTACTTCAATCACAACAAAGCTTCTTTTTCTTTTACCGCCGACTCGGCCCTTTTGCTCTACAGGCTTCCAGGCTGCCGGCCTCGCTTCGCACAAACCCGTTTTGGAACCCCTTCTGATCAATGTCCTTTTGTACTAGGCCCTCGGCGGGCTCGCAATCATTCCCTTCGTAGGAGCCGGCGCTCGCAAAGTGGGTGTCAAAGAAGTCGTATAACTTCGTGCGTGAGGGGTCAACCAGTGGGCCGAGCCAAACAAGGAAGCGAATGAAAGGAAAGGAGGGCGAGCGAAAGGGCGGTGTGAAGAAGGCAGGGTCCCACGGTGAAGGCAAGGGACCCTCTAAGGGGGCTTGACGTCCGACACGACGGTGCCCTTTGCCTCGTCGAGCGCGGCCTTCCCGCCTTGCGCGAGTTCGCGCAGCGCATCCTGGATGTCCGCCTTGTCTGCCTTGTCCTTCGCGGCCTCCGCGATCGCGACGCCCGCCGCCTCCGTCTTGACTGCGGCCTCACCGGCAGACGCGGGCAGGTGCGACTGCACGAATGTTTATTGAGGTTGCGGACAAAGAGCGAGGACGCTTGCGTGACGACGCCCGGGTGTGAGGGCGTCGCCGTGCGGTCGTCGAGCTGGTGCGAGAGGTTGCTGATGGTGTTCTGATCCAGTAAGAACGAACGGCTGAGGTCCTCAGCTGCGTGCACTCCCCGGACGTGTGACTGAGCGGTGGGCGGTACGCACGGTGACGTTCTGCGCGAGCCCGGCGAGGTACCCCTGTGCAGCCTCGAGGTTCGCGTCGCCCTCCTTGGCCGCAACGCCCGTCTTCTGGCCAGCCTCGACCGCAAACTCGTCAGCAGCCTTCGCGGTCTGGTTCTGTGCGAGCTTAGGGAGGGAGCACCATCAAAGGAGGGTGGTGGCGTAGTGTAGATGGACTTCTTCCTTTATTGCTCTTCCTTTCATCCTGCCTTCCGTTGTAAACCCATTTATCTTGTATTCCTGAATACATGTTCTTGCCATAGAAGAGACGCTGCAAGCGTGTACAGTACAACGTCGGAGTGAGAGAAACAAAGCGGCCGGTTTTCGTTTAGATAGAGTTGTCGGCGCACGACCAGGGCCTGCTCTGGCCCCTTGCGTCTAGCGTTGCCTTGATGTCAAGCACCGAGCCGTAAGTCTGCATTGGAGGAAGGGAAAGTCAGTATAGGGCCATTTGAAAACAACAGAGGAAGCGACGCACGCCGGCGACCATAAGGAAGGAGCCGAGGACGATGATAAAGATACTCCAGACGAGCGTCACGCGGTAACCGAGCGACGAGTCGGTGTAACGACGACCCCAGTTGTCGTACAGCCACATGCAGCCCTGTGTGCGAACAAACGAGGTGGGTCAGTCGACCGGCTTACGCGCTAGACAAGTCGGCGAGGACGAACCATGATCTGCATGCTCATCAAGGTGGCGACTGTGGAGGAAGAATGTCGGATCTGTCAGCTACAGCTAGGGAGGTTTGTCAAGAAAAGGACACGCACAGAGGGCACCGATGAGGCCCACCAGACCTCCGAAGGCGGGCACGGCACTCGCGATGATGTAGCTGAAAGTGACACAGCCCAGCGTGCAGGAGAGCCAAACCGCCCAGTGCGTGAACGAGTTGCTGCTGAGGTGCTTGGAGCCGCGCAGGACGCGGACGAAAATAAACTTGGCAGGCAGCTGCAGGGGATGACAGCGGAAAGAAAGAGGAATTCAGCCTCGCAGCCCTACGGAGAAGTAGCGAAAGCGCGGACGCACGTGCGAGTAAATGGTGGTCGTCACGCAGAGGCCCGGGAGCGCAAGTCCATAGCAGATCTTCTTCATGAGAGTTCCGGCCGACCCCAGGGCGGGCGAGGCGATGTATTGGCCGACGAAATAGTATACGACAACGCCGATGGTCTGCGAAGCAAGGCGAACGGCGTCAGGGAACGAGCGTGACGAGCGAAGAAATTGGAAAACAGACGCACCAAGTCAATGGAAGTAACGAGGACCTGGCAAAGCAGCAGGCTGCGGGTGTAAAGCTTGGGCTGGCGCATCTCCGAGACGATGCCGAAGCTGCAGGGGAGAGAAGGGAAGTCAGATTCGTGCACTGAGCGACCCTTCCGAGTGCAAGCGGACTGACAAGGCGGGCGTGCCAGCGAAGGCAAAGACGAGCGTTGAGATTGCGGAGATCGCCTGGTAGAAGGATGGATTGTTGACGATGTGCAGGTCCTTGTCCCAGGGACCTGTCGACGGCGCAAGGTCCGGACGTTCCTGCACGCCCACCGAGACGGCCAGGGTGAAGACTGATGTGCGCGCGTGAAAAGTTGAACGTGAGCAAGAAAGAGAAGAAGGTGCGGGAGGACCATGACGTACTGGCAGCAAGGACTGCAGGTTAAACTGTACGTCAGCCAAGGGTTCTTTTGGACTGTACATCGCGGGAAGAACGCACTCGAACAAAGACCAACCCAGCCTAGCCACGAAATCTTTCCAAGCGTTCGGATGCTGGCTATGGGCGCAAAGGGAGAAGACGCTGGTCAACAAGCGCAGCACCTGGGAGAGAAGCAAGCTTCCCGCTCAATGAACGAGGACCAACCGAGGGCAAAAGTTACGATGGCCGCAACGGCAACAAACACGGCGGTGCACGTTCCGTGAGACGAGATGGCGTTGAGGCCGATGGCAATGCTCAGCAAGCCACTGCCGGTGACCAAGGTCATGTCTGGAGAGCAGCGGAAGTCAGCTCGGAGCAGGCGAGTTCTAGCGCAGGCCAGAGTCACTCACACAGCCAAAAGGCGATGCCGACGACCTCGCGACCGATCCTCCCCCCGAGGAGCATGCCAACATCGTCGATGGAGTCTGTTCATGTCGAAGATTAGCGCTGGCAAGAAAAGGGGGGATCAAGTTCACCGCGCAACAACTCACAGACGTTGGGGTGCCGCAGCTTGAACTGGCCAACGATGTAGTCCGACCCTGCGCAGGGGAGAGGTGGCGATGGTCAGTTGCGGGTTCCAGGTGAGGCGGACGGGACAAACGCACATGTCGTGATGGCCGCGATGGCGACCAGGCAGATGCATCCGGGGACGAGGCCCAGGGTGGCCATGGCCGAGGGGACGGAGAGCACGCCCAGCCCAATCTGCGTCTTCATCATGAGCACCGACGTGCCGATCCAGCCGACCTGTAGAGCGCGCGTTCGCACGCCGGCATCCGAGCTCGAGATCAGCGCTGCACTCCGCCTACAAAAAGCGAAGGGGGATGTACGCTGCGATAGTTCGGGCCGCCTTCTTGCTGAGCGCCGAAGACCGCATCAACCTCTTCGTCGGTGAGAGCGTCATCGGAGGCCTCAAAGACGCGTGCGGAAGAGGCGTCTTTCTTGTTGCCCTTGCTAAGGCTCTTCTCTTCGGAGCCGAAGCGCTTCATGCTGGAGGAGGGAAGGGTAGGTCGTTGAGGTGCCGTGGTCGTGGGGATAGGGGGGAGGGGGGGGGGGGGGATGGCGAGGACTGTTGCCTTCAGCCTGCCAATTGATCTGCTGCTCTCTCAAGCATGCTCGGCTTCGTCCCAGCTGGACCGGCGGTGTCGTTGCCGTCCTTCGCCGCTGGGGGTAAGGATGGATAGGAGCTGGTCAGGTGACACGCTGGCTGCCCGACTTTGCCGAGTTGGCGTCGGAGAGCGTCGGCAGCGAGAAGAAGCCCCACCTGCCCAGATAAGGTCACAGCGGCCGTCGTCCTGTTCAGACCCAAGTCAAGTACGCGGTTCGGTGTAGGTGGCGCAGCGTCGTAAGCGGGTGGAGAGCGACGGTGAACGTCGGATAAAGGAGACGGACGCGGGGGGATGTCATTGTCTTGTTCCTGCCATGGGCCGATTCGCGCGCAGTTGCTCGGCTCCCGGCCCTTACAGCGAGTACAGACGTCAGTTCGTCGGCCCTTCTGTCTCCCTCGCCTCGCGCTTATTACATCGCAGGCAACATGTACGCGAGACTTCATCTATGCTGGAACGGGGGCTCCGGCAGGCTGGTCCGGGAAGTCCGCGCACCAGGTGATCGCCGGTCAACACGTGCTCTCAATGGCCTCAGCAGCAATCGTGCAGCCCATGTGTGTAGATAGATACATCTCATCGAGTGTGCAAGCTCCCGCAGCGAGCTTATGCCAGGTTAGATGGGTACGTAAACTCGGTCGGGTGCGAGCCGAAGTTGTCCTTGATTGACCGCGCCGAGACGAAGCGCGAGAAGTGGAAGATGGTGCCCGACTTGTCGTTGGTGCCGCTCGCGCGGGTGCCGCCGAACGGCTGCTGGCCAACCTGGGCGCCCGTCGTCTTTTCGTTAAGGTACAGGTTGCCTGCCGAGTTGCGGAGAAGGTCCCTAGCAACAGCCATCGCCTGCCGGTCGTAGGAAAAGCTAAGAAAGGTGAGGAGATCGGTCAGCCCGAGGCAGATAATCGTGTAACCAAGGCAAGAAAGGTACGCACACTGAGCCGGTCAGCGCGTATTCGGTCGTGTCGTCGATGAGCGCGCACGTCTCGGCCCACTTGTCGTCCTCGTACACGTAGATCGTGACGACAGGGCCGAAGATCTCCTTGGTCATGGTGTACGCCTTCGGGTCGTCTACGAGAAGCACGGTAGGCTTGTAGAAGTAGCCCTCCGACTTGTCACCTGTGAGAAAAGAAGCGAAAAGCATCAGCTAACTGGCCGAGTATCGGGAGTAAGGGAGCTAGGACGAAAGACGCACCAGAACCGCCAGTAAGCACCTTGGCACCCTGCTTCTTCGCCTCCTCAACGATGGCCGTGATGTTGTCGAACGAAGCCTCGTTGATAACGGGCCCAATGAAGTTGGTGTAGTCCTCGACACCACCCTGCTTGATCTTTGCCGTCTCGGCAAGGAACTGGTCGATCCAGCCGGCCTCAACGAGCGAGCGAGGCAGGTACAGGCGGCCGAGGGCTGCGCAAATCAAAGAGCAGATGAGGCGGGACAGCCGCGGTCAGAAAGACTCGTAGCAGTTGCGAGCAGCAGGACTCACCAGAGCACTTTTGGCCGTTGTACTCGAAGGCAGAGCGTAGGCTGTAGATGACGGTCTCGCGGATGTCCGCCGAGGGGTGGATGAGGTGGAAGTTCTTGCCGCCGGTCTCTCCAATGATGCGCGGGCTGTAGAAAGCCTTGATCAGCTCGAGCTCTTTCTGTCAAAGAAGTTGACAAGTGGAAGGGACGCACTAAGAGCGGTATTTGGTCACGTTGGCTGCGACGCCCTGCCAGAGCTTGCGCAGGACAGCCGTCGAGCCGGTAAAGTGGAGCGCAGCAAAGTCGCGGTGCTGGATGCACTGGTCGACCAAGGCAGGTGCGTCGGCCGTCGGCAGGAACTGGATGACGGAGCCGGGAACGCCAGCCTCCAGGAGAATCTTGTGCACGAGGTAGTTCGAAAGTGTCGCCATCGGCGATGGCTTCCAGAGAGCGACGTTTCCGAGGATGGCGGGAACGGTCACGAGGTTGCCGCCGATGGCGGTGAAGTTGAACGGCGTCACAGCAAGCACGAAGCCCTCCAGCGGGCGGTACTCGACGCGGCTAGAAAGATGACGAAGATGACAGTCAGTGTGGGAGGGCGACTCAAGGGCGCATGCCGCATCAGGAAGACGTACTTGAACTGGTCCTCGGGGTGGATCATGGGCTGGTGCTTGTACAGGTCGTCGACGAGCCTGACCGAGAAGCGGAAGAAGTCTGCGAGCTGGAGGGAGCAAAGAGTGGGGCATCAGTGTAAGTCGCGGACGGCAAGGAGGGACCCGGCCGCACCTCAGCGATGGCGTCGACCTCCGCTTGGTAGGCATTCTTGCCCTGCCCGAGCATGGTCGCGGCGATGAGCTGCCATCTATGTTATGAACGAGGTCTTGGTCAGCCCGGGCTAGCTGCGCGCTGATGAGGGGACGCACCGGTACTTGCCGCAGACGAGGTCGGCCGCGCGCATGAAGATGGTCGCGCGGTCGTACCAGCTGGTAGCTGCCCACTCCTTCTGCGCCTTGGTAGCGCCCTCGATGGCGGAGGCGACGAGCTCGGGCGTCGCGCAGTGGTAGGTCGCTAGCGGCGCAGTCTTGATCGAGTGCGGCGTAAGCTGCGAGCGCGTCACGCCAGTCTTGACCTGAGAGCGGCGAGTAGTAAAGCAAGGTCAGTCGTGAACTTCACAGCTATACCAGGAAGAGGGCGTGTGCACCTCCTTGCCGTTGACAATGCAGGGAACCTCGAAGGGCATGTTTGCCTTCATCTCGGCGAGTGCCGCATCGAGCGAGGCGCGCTCCGGCGAGCCAGGGTAGTACTCGACCTGGTAAAACACCAGCAGATGGCAGGAAGTCAGTACGATGGCGCTCCTAGACGGTGCGCAGCGGGCGGACGTACGCTGGGCTCGTTGGAGACGGGAGGAAGGACAAAGTTGCCGTTGGTGAAGGACATGGCTAAGGCGACCGGAGCAAAGACGTGGGAAGGAAGATGGATGGAGTCGGTCACTCCGCATCCCTGTCGTCGCCGTCTTTTGAGGGCTGCAAGCGTGCGACCGAGGCGGGCGGCGGTAGTGCGAGCCTGGAGGGCCAATGCTCGGAGAAGTATGGAAAGGAAGGGCCGCGCAGTCAGCTGCCTGAGCCGACGTCCGCTCCGCGGCTAGCTTCATCCGCCCGAGCGACGGTCAGCCCGGCTGTCAATGAGCTCGGCGCGACGTTCGCCGGCGTTTGACTGCGGTCAGCTAGAGGCTCAGCTGCTATCAGGCTTCAAGAGGGGAGGGGAGGAGGGACGTGGTTGCTTGCTGGCTGATCCCTCCCTCCTCTGCTTTGCTCCTCCTGATGCACCCCCGCCGACCGCTTCCCCGCCTCCGCCAACTCTTCCGCTCGCATCGGCCCTTCTACGCCCTCAGCGCAGGCTTTGCCGTCGTCTCCATCGCCTCTTACGGCAGCTCCCAGTCGTCGTCCCTCTTGGAGAATGGCGGCGGACTGGGACCGGCGTCTGAGGACCGCATGCTGCGCACTCAGCCGACGTCAAGCCTCTTCAGCACCTGGCTCGTCTATCAAAGCTGGTGCGCCCCTTGCCCTTGTCTGCTTGAGCCGCTTGGCTGACTTCGCTGTCCTGGCAGTCAGCTACCGTGGCTCGTCGCCAGCTCCGAAGTGATTCTCAAGGCCTTCGACTCGGTCTGGGGTCTGCGTCAGCTGTCCCAGTGCGTCCCCTCCCACCTCTCCTGCGCCTCTCCCCTCCCCCTCACCCACTCCGGCGCTGACAACGTCGCCCCGAACACAGCTTCGTCGTGCGGCACACCTTTTTCGAGCAGTTCGTCGGCGGCGACACGGCCGAGGCGTGCCTGCCCGCGATCCGCCGTCTGCGCGCTGCCGGCGTCGGCACGCTGCTCAACTACTCTGTCGAGGCCGAGCAGGCGGACGATGCGCTCGCTCCTGAGCTGACCGAGGTCGCACGAGAGAACGTGCGCGAGACTATCCGCGCGATCGAAGTCGCTGGGAGGGAGAATGCGCGGCTGGCGGCGCTTGAGGGCGACAAGTCGACAAGCGTAGGAAGCACCTGGATCGGGATCAAGCTCGTACGCGGCCTTTTTCTTCTGGCACACCGTCCCTCAGAGGCATTAAGCTGACATGAAGTGCTGTTCATTGGGGCAGACCGGCCTCACCGACCCGGAGGTCCTCCACCGCGCGTCCAACGCCATTCTCAACGCGCGCGACGCCCGCGAGGCCGCCTCGTCCCTGACGATGTACCCCGGCGTGCGTTCCTCGCCCTCTTTTGCGCCCTTCAAGGCTGTCTTCCCCGACTAACCTTTTTATTCCCTCTTCCGTCAGAGCGCCGACGACGAAGACGCCCTCCTCCTCACCTCGCACGACTTCACCCCTCCCCCTTCCGCGCAGCGCGAAAATCCGACGCCTGCGGACCTGATCGCGCTGCGGGTGCTGTACGAGGACATGCGGGACATCATGCTGAAAGCGCGTGAGCACCGGGTCAGGGTGTTGATGGACGCCGAGCAGTCTTGGTATCAGGTGCGTCCGGCGAACGCGGGCATTCACCCTTCCTCATGATCACTTGCAGCGACTGACGGTCTGCTGGTGCTCGAGCAGCCCGTGACGGACGTCTTCACGCTCCTCCTCGCGCAGGAGTTCAACAAGCGCGAAGCAAAGAACGGCGACGCCGGGCCGCTGCTGTACTGGACGTTCCAGGGCTACCTGCGCCGGTGTGTCCCCCGCCCCTTTGACTCCGCCTGCCCGTCGCCGGCCACCTCGTCCTAACCCCCCTTTCGCTTCCTCAGCAACCTCGAGCACCTCCGCCTCTCCCTTGCGCACGCTAAAGAACACGACTACACCCTGGGCGCCAAGCTCGTGCGGGGCGCGTACCAAGAGCAGGAGCTCGCCTTCTTCTCTCGCACGGGCCAGTCGGGCCCGCCGCCGGTGTGGACGACCAAGGCCGATACGGACGCGTGCTACGACGCCGCGCTCGGGCTCGTGCTCAGCGCGGTCGCGGACGACGTTGCGGACGACGCGGCATCGGGCACGCCGCGGGTGGCGCTGCTCGCGGCGACGCACAACGTGCAGAGCGCGCAGTACGTCGTGGAGCAGCTCGAGGCGCGCGGGCTGGCCAAGGTGGGCAAGAAGGGCGCGCTGGAGGTGGACGACGCTGTCCGGCGGAGGGTGTGCATCGGGCAGCTGTACGGTGCGTCCCATTCTTGATTCTTCATCGCTCAGGCAGCCGAGAGCTGAACCGACCGATGCGCCTCCGACCCAAAAAGGGATGAGCGACGACCTGACGGGCTGGCTCGCCTCCCGCTTCTCCCCGGAAGGCATGCCCATGGTCCTCAAGTGAGCCCGATCGCCCCCCTTTTCTCCCCCGGGCTCTTCGCGCTGATGCACCCCTCTCTGAACGCGCGGCGTGCGCCCCCTCCAGGTACGTACCGTACGGCGCCCTCGCCCAGGTCATGCCGTACCTCTCGCGCCGAGCCATCGAGAACAAGTCGGTGCTGTCGGGCGAGCGCGGCGCCCGGCTCGAGCGCGACCGGGCGTGGGCCGAGCTGCAGAGGCGATGGTTCGGGCTGCGGGCCGCGGGCGGTGCTTGACGGCCAGGCTGAGGTCTGGGCGCCGTGGGCGCCGTGCGCAAGAAAACGAGAGCGTCGTCGGAACAGGAGGAGAAGCCGGGTTGTCACAGACGCTTTTCCTGTTTGCTTTTTTTTTTTGGGATGGCATGTCGTCGCTTCGATTCACCCGCTCTCTCGCCTTGGGCGGTCGGCTCGGCTCGGCTTCTGGCGTTTGCGCGTGAGCAGCGAAGGGGCCGCCAGCGCACACGAGCCGCCTGCTCGCGGCCTCGGTCCGGTCGAGCGCGGGAAGCGAAGCTTGCCAAAGCAGGAGGGGCAGGCAGGGTCAAGCGCACCGAAGAAACGGCTGCCCATAAGCCCTGGATCGGGTCAGCAGATCAGCCCTCGGTGCGCGTACGTTATGATCCCGCCCCCCCCCCCCCCCCACCCACCCCCCCCCCCCCCACCCCAAACCACTACCGCCCCCGCAACACACTCCACAAAACCCC
>MVAM01000030.1:0-121311 GCA_014825675.1 Cystofilobasidium ferigula
CGCTTTCTCGTACTGTGAGATGTAGTATCGGTGGAAGGGCAGGAACTGGCCGGCCCAGTCTGCGGTGCGACAAGTAGGAAGGTCAGCGCTGGAGTGAAGCTAGTGAAGCGCGCAGGGCAGAGAGCAACGACGCACGGACGAAGAGCATCTTGTTGATGTGAACGCCCTGGAAGTGGTCGAACAGCGACTGGACGCCTGCCGCAAGAGCGGCGACGATGATCGTCAGCGTGCGCGGGCGGAGGAAAGACGAGAGGATCGATCGCACCCTCGTAAGGATTGGGGTCGGCCGGCGGCGCTTGCTTGAGGCACTTGACGGCGTCGATGTACGACTTCTTCTCTTTCGGCGTGAGCGTGCGCCTGTGATGAGAGCCAGGTCAGAGAACAGGCAGTGAAGGGAAGTGAAGACCGAACGCACCACTCTCTGCGCTCCTTGATGACCTTGCAGTCGGTCGAGTATTCGTCCGCACGCTTGACGACGGGCGAGGCGACGACAGCCAGGGCGAGCGCGAGGGAGAACGGGAGGAGAGAGAAGGAGGAAAGCATCGCTCGCCGAGGAAGGAGGAGTAGGGCGATGGGAAAAAAGAGGGAGTGGAGGGTCGGGGGAGGAGATGAGTGTTGATGGCCAGCTTCTGCTTCTCGACCGCGCACTTTATGCCTCGCCTCACGCCCAGCCAGCCATCGCAAGCGGCTGACAAGCAAAGCCTGAGCGAGAGGCTCTTCTGAGACCGTTTGAGGGACGACGAACTGCGTCCGACAGGTTGAACGAGCGAAGGAGGCGGAGTTCGAGAAGGTTGGCGATCGAGCAGTCAGGGGTGACGAGCGGACGAATTCCCCCCTGCACACCGAAACGCGAGGCCGGGCGCCAGACGGGCCTCGTCCGCAATAGCGAATCCGCTTCTGCTCGTGTCTGTGGCATCGGGCTGCACGGCGGTGCCGTGTTTGACGAGAAACGAGGCCTGAGCGCCAGATGGGGAGACATCGGCGTGCGAAAGATTTGAGCGCCGGAAGGATGAAGAGAGCGCATAAGGCCCGTGCAACCGAAGAGCTGCGCGACGCAGCGGCGAGGGCCGGCAAAGAGCGTGCGGATAGAAGCGGATGGGACGGCACGCCGGAAGGGACAGTTGGCGCACGCGGCGAGCCTGCTTGACATGCGCGCGAAGCGTAAGAGGTGAGGGGAGGACGGAAGGCTGTCGAGTTGCCCCTGGAGACGTTGCCGTTCGCTGGTATGGGGACTAGTGGTGTAGTGCAGGAAGGGACAACCGCAACGGCGGCGCTGAGATGGCGAAAGCGAGTCGACGCGACGGCGGAGAAGATACAGTGTGCGCTTGGCCCAGGCAGAGGGTTGAGAGGTTGAGTGCAACCCCTCGGGACGGCACGAAGGAACTTCTGTCAGAGTGCATGCAGGTATCAGCACAGGTCGCTTGTCAGAGAGAGCGCGAAACGCACAGTAAAGACCGACGTTCAAGATGAAGTCCGTACACCCCGCGCCGTCAATCGTGTCCTGCCCGCCTCAGACGACAGTCACCCCCTTCCTCCTAAGCTCGTCGAACACCCGCTCCGCATCTTCACCCTTGACTGCCCTCGTGCCCTCCCTCGGTACGCACACCTCGAAGCCGAACTTGCGCGCGTCCAGCACGCTCGCGCGCACGCAGTAGTCGAGCGCGAGACCGACGACGGTAAGGTGGGTGATGCGGTGTTGAAAGAGAAGACGGGGGAGCTGCGTGAAGAGGGTGTAGTTGTTCTGTCGGGTAAGGGGAGCGCGGAAGAGCAGTAAAGGTAAGCCTGAGTGCTGAGAGCAGGGTACAGAGCGGAATGACGCACGTCCGAGAAGGCCGAGTACGCGTCGATGATCTTGCTCGTGCCCTGCAACACCGGAAGAGGACCAACTAGCAGTCAGTATCGTCCTGCCATCAGGGTTGGACCGGCCGCTTGCGACAGATCCTGCGTTTCCGCCCGCAGCGATGAAGGGTGAACGACGGGACGCGCCTTGCACACGACCTCAACCTTGACCCCTGCGCTCTTCTTCTCCTCCAGCAGCTGAGTCAGCGTCCGTTCCATCTCCCATCCCTCAGTGTCAACGACGCAGTGGTTCGGCCTGCGGTTACAGATGTCAGCAAGCGCGCGGAGTTGACCAGGGGGGACGCGCCGAGAGAAAGGGAGACGCACCAGAGCATCTGGTCGATCTCATCTCCGCCATCTGCAGCGTCGCCTGTCGCCGGAACGTGGACGACCTCGAACGGCTTGCGGCCGTCGTGCGAGCTCGCGAATGAGATGTGTCCTTCTGGGTGCGCTGCGATAACCTCTCCCTTGTCAGCCATCAAATCAAGCCTGAAACAAGGAAGTAAGGCAGAGGTCGCACAGTCCAGGGAAGCGCAGATCATATCCCAGCCTTCAGGGCGAGATACGAGGGACCGGACAAAGGGGAGGATGTCGCGACCGCCGGAGACGGGGAGCGCGCCAGCGGGCGGGAGGAAGTCGTTCTGCACGTCTTTCAACCGAACGAGGGCGAGGATTGGTGCAACAATGCGCAAAGCAGGAGAAGTCAGCCGGGTGGTCGAGCTTCGCCGGGCCTGACGGACTCACCGACAAGCAACAGGGCTTCCCTGGGCTCGGCTTCCTTCAAAGGTGGGCTAGAACGGTGCGCCGGAACCAACGAGGAAAGTTCAGCCTCGATCTTGCTCAACAGCGATGACAGGTAGGGCAACGTACCTCGTCATGATGGCCGAGTCTATGCTGGTCGTGTTGAGATCGTTTTAGGCCCTGATATCGTGTCTGGGCGACAGTGGAGAACGAGGAGATGCTGGCGGTCGGAAGGAGCAGCGCGGACGACGCCGCTGAGCGCCTTCAGACGTCGACCCCGCAGCTTTCGACGACAGAGATGGAACTCGACCACCCGCCCTTCGACGCCATCGTCCTTGGCTGCGGTCTGGCCGAAGCTGTAGCAGCCGCGTGAGTGCGTCCTTTCACTCTGGAGGCATGGCGGTAGACCGGAGCCCTGACGAGGTATCGTTGGCTGGTCTTGCCCGCAGCGCACTCGCTCAGGCCGGCAAGACGGTCTTGCACGTCGACGAGGAGCAGCAGTATGGCGCCGACTACGCGTCGCTTTCGCTCTCGGAGCTCGTAGTCTGGGCACGCGCTCGGCAGGGGACGGAGGAGGTTCACGGCGAGAGCTCGTACATGGCCTCGCAGCGCAGGCGATACTCGAACCTGTCCTGGTCCTTCCCTGCCTCTCTATCGCCTCATACCGCGTCGCCTGTGACCAGCGTGCCGGACGAGCTCAAGAAGTTGTCCCGGGCCTTCTCACTGTCGCTGGCGCTGCTGATCATTCCGGCCGCCTCGCCCTTGATCGACACCCTCGTCGCGTCCGGCGTCTCTCGGTACTCGACCTTCCGCTTGCTCGAGTCGACCTCCATCTACGTAGACGGCGCGGCCAAGCGTGTGCCCGGGAGCAAAGAGGACGTCTTCAAGGATAAGAGTATCGGGCTTAAGGAGAAGCGCGGGTTGATGAAGGTGCTGCTGTGGATCGCGGGCGACTTCGAGGAAAGCGTCGAGATGACCTCTGGTGCGTGCCTTTTCGTGCTATCCTCCGAGTCTTTGAGTCTTAAGCATATCGAGAACGCAAACTTGTGTCTTCCAGCACCGCCGGATGAACCCCTTCTCGACTTCCTGATGCGGGCGTTCTCCCTCACACCGCAGCTCGCGCAGTCGTTGTCCTACGCACTTGCGCACACTTCCTCTCCTTCCTCCCCCGCCCTCCCAGCGCTCATCCGCATGCGCCGCTACCTGCGCGCTGTTGGCCGGTACGGCAACAGTCCATTCCTCGTCGGCCAGTACGGCGGCGCGGGCGAGGTCGTGCAGGGGTTCGCGAGGCTCGCTGCGGTCCAGGGCGCGATCTACATCCTCGCCAACAAGGTGACGGACGTGCGAGTGGAGGCTGGAGGAGAGGAGCCGGTGGAAGTGCAGATCGAGGGGTTCAAGCACTCAATCAAGGGGAAGCACCTCATCGCGCACCCGGACTACTTGCCGTCGTCGCTGAGCACATCCGCCGCACCTGAAGCAAGTGTCAGCTCCGATGCTCGGTTTGCGCGGTGCATCGCCATATTCGACACGCTGCCGTCCCTAATGCCCCTTTTGCCGCCGACACCTGAGGAGGAGGGACCTGACAAGAAGCCCGATACGGCGCTGCTCGTCTTCCCGCCCGAGACGGTCGGCACATGGGGGCAGACCGTGCAGGTGATCATGATGGGCGAAGGCACGGGCAGCTGCCCTGCAGGCCATTGTGCGTTTCTCGGCGCGAGAGCCTCGCACAATGGACGCTGAGCTCGCGCTTCCCCTTGAGCAGATGTGGCCTACCTCACCACTCCCCTCCCGCCGTCAAGTTCGTCCCCCATTCCCGAAGCGCTCTTCGCGCCCTTCCTCAACTTGCTCTCCCCCGCCCACCCGCCCCTCTATCAGCTCTTCTACGCCGTCTCCCTCCCGCCCTCTCTCGCGGACCCGCACCCGCGCGTGCACCCCACCCTTCCGCCGGCAGACGCGCAGGTTGCGTTCGCGAGCGAGGAGGGCGACCGATGCACTGCGGAGGGCAAGCGGCTGTTCTGGACGGTGTTTGGCGAACGGCCGGGCGAGGGAGGTAGGCAGAGTGAGGAGGGCGGGAAGGAGCAGGTCGAGGAAAGAGGCTTCTTCGAGCCGAAAGCTGTGTTCGAGGATGCAGGCGAATGGGAGTAATGACATCTTGCTCTTGCTCTTGCTCGCGTTCTGCAATTGTTCAAAAGAAGGAAGTCTGGGAATCGAACAGCCATTACAGAACCTGCGCGCAAGAACAGGTATCAGCGAGAGCACACGCAGTCGGCGGAACCCAACCAGGAAGAAACGCACTTTGGGCGCCATGCTGATGACCTTGCCCCACCTGCCCGACTTCCTGAGCTCGGCCCCGACCGCACCCGTGATTCTCGAGCCGAGCATCTCGCCCTTCTGGTTCAGAAGCACACACGCGTTGTCGTCGAACTTGATCGACCGGCCGTCCGGGCGGACAACCTGCTTTTTCGTTCTGCTCAGCCCCAGGCGTACGTCCTCCAGGTATCAGCATCTGCCAAGATCCTCATACGAGCAAGGCCGGGGACGCACCGGATGATCAGTGCGCGGCGGACGTCTCCACGTCGGACTTTCTGCTGCGAGGCCTGCAGGTGCGCAGGCGCGTCCTTGTCCATCTGCGTAATCGCTCGTGCCTTCGACACGACAACCGTCACCTCGTCGCCTGTGTACACCGGGAGAAAGCATCCCTGGTCAGCGGCTTGTCATAGCGGCCGAAGACGGCCTGCCTGGCGTGCAGAGTAAGCAGGCCGGTGCTCGACCCTTCTTCCCCTCGGCGGCACCCCTTGCACCAAGCCCCCTCAAGCTACACTAAGCCCACACACAGCAACACGCAGCGTCACAGGTCCCTGAAGCGTTGCAGCAAGGCCATGTGCCCGCCCCTGGTGAAGGCAGAGCTCGAGGCATAGTTACGTGCGGTACCTCCGCGGGGTAGGGCGAGCCAGCTCAACGGCTGCCCCCAGCCTCCTTCCTACAACACACGAGCGCCTGTTGGGCGCTCTAGCACACGCCCGTCGCCCTTTGCCATTGCCTGAGTTGGCTCGGCCCGCAGCCCCTTGCTAGCGCGCCGTTTTCGGCCATTCCCTGCCTCCCTTCTTCTGCCCACGAGCTTCGAGCAGCCAGGCAAGACAAGGCAAGGCACGCACCGACCGTGGCACACCCGTACGCCTTATGCCGCATAACGTTGATGACGGTCGCGATGAGCCCTCCCGAGTTGTCTGCCACCTGTCGCAGAGGGTCGATATAAGCAAGAGAAAGGGCAAGAAGGGCAGGGAGGGATGGGGGGTGGGGGGGGGGGGGGGGACGGACGAGGCAGCGCGAGCGAAGACCGAGCATCCTGAAGGGGTCTTCTGAGTTGTCCGAAAGAGAGTTGGGTAGCTGGAGAGGCTGGGGATGAGCTTGCGGGCGGCGTAGGATGCCTCAGGGCAGCTGCAGGACAAGGGTATAGGTTGGCAGCTCAGCCGGCGTCAGGACTCGGCCGCGCAAGAAGGCGATTGCCAGGGCGCATGATGAGTCTTTCCTCCTGCCCACGTCCACTTGCGCCGCTTCTGCTCGACCAAGACATCGTCAGACAGATCAATACAGGACAGGGACGGTGGCAAGAGACGGCCGAGGTAACGACTGCACAGAAACAAAGAAAGGGTAGGAGAGAGAGGTAAAGTCGAAGTGGAGCGAAAGGAAAAGGGAGTGAAAGATCGCGACCGATAAAGGCCAAGACACACAAGCCGCCTTTCTGTGTGAAGAGTTAGAAAGAGGAGGGGATTTTACAGGACAGTGTTTGAGATAGATATGTGCGCGAGTGATGCCACAGGAAGATAGGAGTTGAGAGGACTACATGGCCTCCCCGATGAGCCCGCGCCGCTTGTGCCCCTTGGGCCGGACGGTCAAGTCGTGGTCCTCCGCCTCCCCGGATTGAATCGTCTTTGGAGCAGACGTTACCGTTGTCCACTTGATCCTCGCCAGCGCAGCCAGGCCCGGGTCCTCGTTCTCGTCCCCCTCACCCGCGCATTGCGCGGCGCGTCCACTGGGAAGCTCACGGCCCGCCCGAGCGCCGGTGCGTAGGCGCCGACGAGGTCTGCGTCGAGCGAGGGCGGGAAGCACGGCGTGAGCGGCGCGGCCGAGTCGCACGCGCTCAAGCCGGAGGAGCGCGAGTTTAACGACTCTGCGCTTGATGAGTCGTTCGTTTCCCGGTTCGACGAGCCTGCGGGCTATGGCGACGGGAACGGGATGATGGGACTGGAACGCAGCCGGTTGGGAAGGTGCGAGCGCGGGGGCGGCTTGAGGAAGTTCAGCGAGGTGAGGAAGCACAGGTCCGTGATGGAGCAGGCCAGTGCCAGCGGGACGATGTCGGGAAGCCCGACTTGCCCGACTTGCGCGCCGGCACGGGCCACTTGTGGTGCTTGACGCTGCCTGCGCTCATGAAGCTGGGTATACTTCGCTTCGACGACAACCGCTTGCTGGTGCCTGTCGCCGACGCGACTTGCTGACCCACGGACGCAGGAGGCAGCGGTGGCGACGCAACGGCCTTGTTGGCCGAGCGCTTGCTGAAGAGGCCCATGACAGCCGTCTAGGCTAGCGTCGAGCGAGCAGGACAAAGGACGGAAAGGAAGAGTGCCTGCAGAGGTAGGAAAGCGAACAAGAGACGCGGCACCACGCAGCGGCCCATCTCAGTAAACTGGAGGCTGCCAGCGCCGCGAGCGAGGATGCGGTCGGACGAGCGCACTCACCAGGGACGCAAGCAACCGGTGTAGTTGGTCGTACCGACAAGAGGAGCCGACATGGCCGTGCGGATAGCGTGCAGCCTAAGGAGAAAAGGCAACGCGAAGAAGAGACGTTGAGCGGGAGGACGGAAGGAAGGAAGCTGCCAGGGCTGAAGACTCTGTTGAGCCTGCGCTGAAACGCGCGCGCGCCGCAAGAACATATTAACGCGCGTCAACCGCCCGGGTCCGCCCCGGTCAGTCGCGCCGCCCTCGCTTCACCCCTGAGAGGTCTGTGAGGAGGATGAAATTAACGTCCAGCTGGAATGCCTGAGGCTTCCATGCTGTATTCTGTCCTTTGCCTGCTCTACCTCGGCCCCAGGCGAAAGAATCCGTTACTGGGGTTCGTCGGGTCGCGAGCGCGCGCAGTCTCAATCGCCGCCCTTGCACGCGTGGCTCAAGACCAGCTGCGCCAGATGCACCTGCCTGATAGCTGAGTTTTCCGCATCAGTGTCAGGAGTGCAGGAAGGACCATCCCCTGTCGAGGCTCTGAGATCACGCCGTCTGCTTGCTCGGTTGGGAAGTGCGTGCGGCAAGACTGGGTTCGGTACTGCGCGCAGGAAGACGCGTCGGCGTGGCTGATTTCATGACCTTCGCGCGCTCCTCCAACGTCGACGACTCGCTCAACACGCCGACCGACCATTCAGTCTGCAGCAGCATGCGCGGCCAGAAACGCATGGACGCTGTCCGCCGTGGACCGCGACCGACCTTGTGCGTCCTTTCTTTCTTCCTCGTAACGTAGGTTCTGCACCGCTGACACCATGTTGTATCGGCTGTTGCTCGATGCAGGGCCCTGTTCGACCCCCTCTCCGCACCGTCGCCCGTCAAGCCCAATCCAGCGGCCTTCGTCCCTCTTCCTTCGCCATCAGACGACGAGGAGGATGATCTTGAGCAGAGCTTTTTCTCCGCCCTCGGCGGGGACGGCTTCCCAGGGCTCGAAGGCGGCCTCGTCGGCGAGCTCGTGCAGATGCACGCTTCGCCCGAGAAGCCGTCGCAGCGCCTGCGGACGGCGAGCGAGCAGGTCAACCTGCTCTCTTGGGACTCGCCGATCAAAGTCAGGATGCTGTCTGAGCCGCCTGTAACGGCTTCGAGCTCGTACCTGGCCCAAGCGACTGCCGTCCCTCTTCCAGCCTCCCCGCCGCCGCCCTCCGGCAGGACGCTTGATTTCCTCGCCCCGACGCCCCGACCCTCCTCCACCATCCTCGCCCGCGCGCGTCAAATTGCGCTCCCGGAAAGCCCCCCGAAGCGGCAGAACGTGATGGATTGGCTGGCGGAGACGCCCGTCCCATCCAGGCGGACCGTGGTCGCGGACGCCGTTGCCAAGTGGGACGCGCTCGAAACCGCGAAAGCGACGGCGCTTCCTGAGAGTCCTCCTTCAACGCGAAGGGACCTGATGGACTGGTTGGCGGACACGCCTGTCCCCGCATCAAGGCGTGATGCTGTCGCCGACCGCAGCGTGCGGTTTGTGCACCCTCCGCCCCCTCCTCCGCAGTCGACGCCACCAGCCGACGTTAGTATGCTGCTCCAGCTCGACAACGCGGATGAGACGTACGAGGATCTCATGGCGACTCCCGCTCCTCGGAAGGTCAGGACGTTTGACTTCCCCGCTGAGGTGACCACCTTTCCCTCGCCGCCATCCTCAAACGCCGACTCAACATCGCCACGGCGCGGTCAGAGCTTGCCGGAGTGCACGACCGTCCTCCCGTCCGCGCCAGAGCTGGACGAGGAAGACGACCTGATGCGAACGCCGGCGCCGAAAAAGGTCTCGTCCTTCGTCTTTTCGCGTGCGGACGTGACGGCCTTTCCCTCGCCCCCCATGGAGCCGCCGCTCGCTGAGCACGAGACCGAGCGCACAACTTTTCTCCCCACCGTGCCGAACCTCGACGAGTCGTACGACGACCTGCTGTCGACTCCCGCTCTGCGGCGCGTGCTGGCGTTCGACGACGGCGATGCGTCCGTCTTCCCGGCTTCGGCCGACCTGCGCGCGTCCACCTCGTCGACGGAGACCGCCCGTGGTGGAGATTCAGACAAGACCACGTCCCTCCCCTCCATCTCTGCTTTTGAAGACCTCTCCTACGCCGACTTGCGGTCGACGCCTGCCCCTCAGCGGGTCAAGGCCTTCGCGGCAGCAGACACGACGTCCTTCCCCTCCCCGTCCTCAACCTTTGCCTCGAGTCCCTTTTCCGTCCGCACTACTGCCCCTGAGGACCACACAGCGCACTGGCCCGCACAGTCGGAGGAGACGTTCGAGGACCTGATGACAACGCCGGCGCCGCGGAGGGTCAAGCAGCTGTCGGTCTCGCCGCCGTCACAAACCTCAATGGCGGACGCGGAAATGGAGAAGGCTCCGATAGACCTCAAGGAACGGTTCGGGTATCTCCTGGAGGACGGCATCGCGCCTCGTACGGCGGTCCACAAGCTTCCCACCTCTCGCCCCGCCGCTGCGGCCGTCGCCACCGCCCCAGCAGCCTCGGAGCCGGTGGTCAGCTCTGCCGAACAGGATGCAGACGAGACTTTTGACCTCCTCGCCCTGCCCATGTACGAGCGCCCCGGCGCGCGAGGGCTCGTCGGAGACGAGACGTTCGACCTCCTCGCGACGCCTCTACCTTCCCTTGCCGAATCGCGCACGGCCAGCTACCGACCGTCGCCCAAGTCGTCCGCCTCGCCCTCGTTGGTGGTCGGTCGCCCAGGGAGAGAAGAGGCGGACGAGACGCTCGTCCTGGACTCGAGGGCTTGGGCGTTCGGCGAGGAGGGGATGAGCTTCTCGCTCTTGACCTCACCCCCGGCAACTGGTGGCGGCGTGGCCGAGAGGGAGGAACAAGCGGATGATGGATGGGGGTTGGATGAGGCAGAGTCAGGACTGGACGCTACGCTGGGAAAGCGAAGGTCTGTCGCTCGTTCTTTTGGGATGCGCTCAGGTGCTGACCTTCTCGTGGTACGCAGAGTGAGACCGGCGGCTCCAGAACCTGTATCTGTTCCTACACCCAGTAGTACGACGCAGCGTATCCCGGAGAGGCTTTCTACCGTCGAGCGACGGTCTCACGTTACCTCAGGTGCGGCGCGTTTCCTGCGCATGCAGCCATCTGCGAAACCTAAAAGCTGATCGTGCAATCCTTTCTAGCACCTCCCGTCGCCGCGACTCCTCAACGCGCTTCACGAATCGCACCCAGCGTACACTCCGAATTGCGGCGTGTATCGTCCTCCGAGGCCCGCCCGACTCCTCGCGCGTCCCTTACAGCGCGCACTCAGCCTTGCTCGTCCATCGCTCCGCCATCATCAGCATCGACTACCGTTACCCCAGCTCACCGTCGCAGCTCGTCCGTGGCCGTGTCCTCTCTGGCAGATATCGCATCTGCCTCTCGCGCGGGCGCAACAGCCTCCCACCGTCGTACATCGTCCGTCGCCCTTCCTTCCCTCGCCTCTACACACGCGCGCACCCCCTCGGCCGTGCGCCTTCCGCGGACATCCATCGCCCCTCCTCTAGCCCCTAGTGCCTCCTCTGCGTCGACGCCCACGACCTCTCGCCCACTTCACCGGCGCGCGCCATCCGTCTCTCACCCTACCCCTTCACTCTCACGGCCCACTAGCGTCCCTCGCCTCGCACCTATCACACCCCGCGCCACGCCTTCCATCCCCACTCGCACGCCCCTCGCCTCCCGCGCGCCCTCGCAGCAGCACCACGAGGAGACCGCGTCCCGGCTCAAGGACATTAGCGCCCGCGTTGACTCGCTCAGCAGGAAGGACGGCACGCGTGCCCTGAACACATCCGTCTCGTCCTCCGAGGGCGAAGCGCCTGGCGCAAGGGCGAAAACGCCGCTCGCCGCGCTGTCGGACCGCGTGGGCGCGTCGAGACTGCAAAGCTCGCGCTCGCTGTATGCCTTGCCCAGCGCGTCCTCCTCCGCCACGGGCAGCAAGCTCCCCCGCCAGTATCCTGCAACCGGCATTCGCGCGCCGGGATCCAGCATGGGCAAGCCGGCCGCCGGTGCGACCCCCGCGCCGACGCTCGACAGCGTCCGAGCTGCGCTCGCCAGCCTCGAGGCGCGTAGGCGCAAGTGATCTCTCCCTCACTCCTCCTTCCTCCCTCCTCTCGTTCTTCCTTGACGCGCGACCTCTTGATGACCTTCACGATCGTAAGTGCGAGTGTCAAGGTCCATAGATAGTGCGAACCGAGCCTTGAGCCTAGGGCGCTCAGAGGATGAGGTCTAGGACAGCGCGGCCCGAAACATAGGTGGAAAGGAACCTGCGCAACGTTCAACGTCAATAGCTGTCTCTTCTCGCCTGTTAAAGAAGGAACACACCAGGTTCCGGCCCAGCCGATGACGTGGAGGATGCCGCCGGAGGTGTTGCGGGCCTCAGGCTTGCCGGTCGAGTAGCCCGCGGTGTACAGCAGGCGACCGATGATCCAGAGAGCGCCGAAGGCAGCACTCAGTCGGGGGAACGCAAGGCCCTGCAAGATCACAGTCAAAGGGGTGAGCTCGGGCTAGTCCAGCGACTGCGCGAGCACTCACATTGAATAGGATGCCGAACAGCATTTGGGGCAGGATCTCGAGCGTGTTGGCATGCGCTGTGGGTATGCGAGAAGAGGTCAGCCCCTGCCTATCTCGAGCTCAGGAGGACAGGAGCGCACCTCGCTGAGCGCAGTTGAACTGCTTGGCAAGCGGGTTCTTCTCGACCTCAGCGACCTCGGCGTAGCCTGCGAGCGCAGGTCGGAAAGCGGGAGGGAAGCGATGATCAAGCCCTGTGAGCACTCGAGCTCGACACAAGCGAAGAGGGGACACACACTGCGGGTACTTGATGTCGGCGGCCTTGCGTAGCTTCGACACGTTCAAGACCTGGTAGAGGTGCAGGTAGACTGAGCGGGAAGATCGTAAGTTGCTGGTCATCAAGAGGCGATAGAGAGCAAGAGAGGGTAAACGCACAGGTCGACGAGGCGACGAGCGCCGTCCAGGCGTAGTCCCTGGGCAGAAGGCTGAGGGCGATGGAGGAGGACATGGCGACAGGAGAAGGAGGTGAGGCAGGCCTGTTGAGCAGAAGGAGGAGGGATATCGGTAAGGGAAAAGGTCAGGCAGGCTAAGCGGCGGCGGGCTTTATCGGCTTGGCTGCGCGTCGTAGTAGCTGGGGTGTTGCTCGATTTTAGAGTTGAGCCCGGACAGGGTAGTCACCCCCAAGGACGCGTGTCGACGATGCCTGGACGCGCGTCGAGGGAGTCACGTCCAGCGTTCGCAAAGCGGAAAAGAAGGGCATGCGTATCGTCTTGGGCGTGAAGGCAGTCTAGTTCGTGTGGGTTCGGAGGCTCGTTGCTCGCCGGCAACCTAAAGGAGAGGGGCTGTCATCAATGCTCGTGAGGTGCGTAGTGCGTAAGGGGGGAGATGCTTTTGTGGTGAATGCTGCGAGAAGCTGGATGCTGGATCGTGGTCGTTATTGGTGCGGAGTTGCTGAATGTCTAGAGCGAGGTGAGGGCGAGGGTCTGGCGCCATGCGAGCTCGTCCTTCGCGCTGATCGCCTCGAAGATGTACGAGTTGGACCGCGTGAAGACGGTGAAGGCATGTTTGCGCTTCGAAAGAGGACAGGCAATCTCAGCGCAGCGTCCAGGGCAGTAAGTGTGAGAGGGACTCACGCCGAGCAGCTGCTCGACCTCGGGGCTCGAGACGATGGTGAGATCGCTCTGTAAGCCGGTGCTGCAGTCGGTTGAGAGGTTGATGATGGACATCTCGTCCGTCTCGCTGCTGTCCGAGTAAAGATGGAAGTACGGGCTGCAACCAGGCCATCACGCGAACCTTGTCAGCGCACGCCAGCATGACGCGCATCAGTGAAGTGGTGACGCACCGTCGTAGGACGCCGAACCGCTTTGCCCAGACGTTATTGGGCGAGTCAATGAGGACCTACGATGTTGCGATGAAAGACCTGTCAGCAAAGCGCGCCTGGGCCTAAGCAGTCGACCACTCACGTTGAGGTAGCCCTTCTTCTTGGCGATGATGTTGCTGCGCCGAGCGAGAGCGACCTTGGGAACGTACTTGGGGCTGAGGTCGATGTCGATGTACTTGGCGAGGACGGACGACGTCGGTTGCGCGTGCCTGGAGAGGCTGATCTCCTGTACCGTCCCCTTGTGAGCAGTCCAAAGGTCAACGACCTTGCGCTTGAGGGCCTCTGCGTCCGTCCGGTGCGCGTCGCCGCTAGGTGAATCTGGGAAGGCGGCCATCTCGCAAGCCTGGACGAGCGCCTCGACCGCCCGGACGTCCGCCGCGAGCAGCTCGGTCTTACGCAACTGCTGGTAGTCCTTGATGGTCGTCACGCCGCGGATCTGCCAGCCCTGCGGCAGGAACTCTTCTCCGCGGACGTAGCTCTGTGACGTGTCGAGACGCCAAAGTTCGGCCGTCGAGCGAGGAGGAGAAGGCGAGAGGACAAGGGAGAAGAGGGTGAACGTCTGCTGCAGGACGCGCGACAAGCCGAAGAACGAGCCGAAAAAGGACCCAGGCCCGCCGGATCCGCGCCCGGTAATCTTGACCGCGATTTCGTGCATGAAGACGGCCGGACGCTCAGTCGATTCGATCTGAAGGAAGTAGGTGAGCTGCAGGAGGACGTGTTGGCCGTTGCTTGAGGGCCGGTTGAGGAAGAGCGAGTTGTGCGCCGACGAGTCCCAAAGCGCCTCAGCGGTGAGCGTGGAGGTACCGTCCGGGTGGAAGGTGACGTTACCACCGCCGTCAGAGGGGAGGATACGCAGCTCAAGCTCGTTGGCGTCGCCCGCTGCATGCATGGCGCCCTTGCTGTTAAGACGCACGGCGCCGAGCGTGATCCTGGACACCGTGAGCCACTTGAGCGACCTGCCCGAGCCATGCAGCAGCGACAGCCGAAGACGCCGCTGCAGACCCTGCTGGATGTGGAAGACACCGTCGTCCGCAGGATCTTGCGCGAGTACCGGCACAGGCGCCCAATCGCCCGCTGCGTTCATCTCGAGCAGCTGGAGGCGAGCCGAAACGTCGTGTGCCTCCTCCTGTACAAAGGTCGACTCAGCCCGACGCATCAGCTCGGGCGGCGGCGTAGATGACGAAGTAGGCCCGTTGGCAGGCGCGTTCTCGAGCAGCTCGCGCAGGTCATCCCACCGCGTCAAGCGCTCGAGGAACGTCGAGTGACACTTGCCGAAGAACTCGATGCGCGCGTACGAGATTTTGAGGTGCGCGGCGATGTCGGCGGTGATGACGAAGGAGAACTTGCGTCGGAAGGTGAGGTGGGAGGCTGGGTGCTTGCCGAGGTCGACGACGTTGGAGAGGTACACCTCGTCGTTCTCGGCAACGCCGGTGAAGGAGGACAGGCGCATCTGAAGGTGCAGCTGGTCGAAGTCGAGCGATGTGATGCCCTGCAGCAGAATCCGGCTTCAGTCTTGGTGCGCAGGATAGGGTCGTTGACGGTAGGCGCACCTTGATGTCGTCGACAGTGACAATGAACCCGATGGTCGTGCCGACAGCGGGCCGCGCCTCCAGCACCCCTCCTCCGCGACTCGTAGAGGCTAGCGAGGAGGTCTCAGACCGCGACGAGATTTCCAGGCCCTTGGCTGCGGCGGGCTGTGTGGTCATGGTTGTCGTGATTCGGCAGCTACCGATGGCCTCGCTAAGAGCAGAAGGCGCCGGAAATTAGACAAGAGCGCGGAGCAGGTGAATGGAGTGGGACGCACGCTGTATACGTGCAGAAAATTGGGACCGTGCCCGAGAAGGGGATGTGCCGGAAGATGGGGGTAAGAGGCAGAGTGGCGCTGCCGAGGAAGGAGAAGCTTGATGCGGCTGCGTCGCTGAAGGCGTCCGACGAGGAGAAGTGCTCCGTAAAGGCCCTGTACGGGAAGGCGCATGCATCAGTTGAGCTGGGCCGCATGGCAGAAGGATCGGGACAGAACAGACGGATTATTGACGAGCGACGCGATGTTGCGCATCTGCGTCAGCCGCTGCCGGAAGTGCTCGAACGACCAGAGGTACACGGCTAAGTCACGCAAAGCGTCAGTAGACGACTTGAGGGTGGGCATCAGTGCGCACGACGCACCGTTTTTCGGGAAGTCGAGGACCTTGACGAAGAGGTCGGGGCGAGGGACAGCAGACGCGTTTGTGTTGTCGACATCGAGCAAACTGTTCAGCGCCGAGACTGGCGCGGCGTCCGCGACCAGAAAATTGAAGGTTACTGCAGTATACCACGATGTCAGCTTAAAGTTATTGTCAGAAAGAGGGCGCAAAAGAGCGCACCGTCCTTCTGCAAACGTCTGCTGAGGACGTTGGCCTCCTTGATGAGCACGGCCGCCTTGAGGATCTGCAAAGCGGGGCGTCAGTCAAGAGCACACACGCACACCTGCGACGAGTAACACACACCCTTTCAGCAAGGCCCAACATCCGACGGCCTTTCCACTTCGCCAGCACCATCTTCGCCAGCCTCACATCCCTCGCACTGAACGCCTGGGGCTCAAACACCGGCGAGCGCTGAATGAACGCCCCCTGCGCACGCTCCTGCAGCAGCCGCTTGACCTCCTGCGACATCATGGCGACGGCTTGCTCGAGCTGGGCCTTCTCGACGGCCGAGTCTGCGTCCTGCAGCGCAAGGGGCAGAGGCGGCGCCTCGTAGTCCGCGAGCTTTGCGCCGAGGTCCGCGATGTCGACGTCGGAGCCCTCGCCCGTGGCGCCTTCGGCGAGATTCGACAGCCCGTCCCACGGGTTGGGCGCGTTCGGGTCGAGCGACGTGTCGTCCGTGGAGGTGCCCGACTGGTGCCGCGTGCCCGAGGCGGTCGTGTCGAACAGGTCGTCGCCGATGCTGAGGCGGCTCTCCGGCCGCTTGCGCAGGGTGCGCACCTTCTGCAGCTGTAAAAAACAGATCGTGAGGCGTGAGAAAAGGCTACATCGAGGGGAGGTAAAGCAGGGCGTACGTCGTCAAACAGCTTGTCCAAGTCCTCGTCGCGTAGGTGGTCGAGCGCCGGGTCCTGCCCGTGCAGCCGAGCGAGCGCAAGCTCCCGCTTGGCGTACTGCCAGTCGACGAGCCCGTCCTCGGTCACGCTCGGGCTATCCGGCCCGAGCCCGACGGCTGCGAGGTCCGACGCGCTGATGCTCTGCGACATGGACGTCCTGACGAGGTCGCGCTGCTTGCGGACCTCCTCGGGCGCGTTGAATCGGAACACGTGGTAGTCGCCGAGGATGATGCGGTAGCCTGACCGCAGACGCTGCGGCTGGCTCGGGAGGACGCGCCGGCCGTTGACGATCTGTCAAGTCAGTCTGGCTGTCAGCTCAGCAAGAGAGCACGGAGGCGATGCTGCAGTCACTGACCGTGAGCGAGTCGGCGAAAGCATTGACGGTCACCACGCCGTTCTCGTTAACG
The DNA here is from genome assembly GCA_014825675.1 of Cystofilobasidium ferigula. NCBI lineage: Eukaryota > Fungi > Basidiomycota > Tremellomycetes > Cystofilobasidiales > Cystofilobasidiaceae > Cystofilobasidium > Cystofilobasidium ferigula. The sequence goes on from MVAM01000030.1 coordinate 16,689, forward strand.
AAGGTGCAGTGCTCGGCCAGGACATGAGCACCAGAGAGCTTGATGGACGACGAGCCAGGCAGGTCCGCGTTGCCGACGGTCGTAGAACCAGGCTTGAGTTGGTAGACCTGCGCTCACAGGACGATAATCAGCGTAAGACCCACCGAACTAATGAGAAGGGGGACGCACCAGGCACTCCGACATGAGCGGGTCTTCGTTGAGGTTGACGAGGTGCGGCATCTTCTTCGGCGTGTGCACCTGGAGCGCGCCATGATGTCAGCCAGGACCCCCGTGTAGACCGAGCAGGAAGGACGCACGCCCACTCCGCCCTTCTCAACGGTGATGCCAAGCTCCTCGAGCGCCTGCTCGCGCTCCTTCCTGCAGGGAGACGAGGAGGCCGTCAGCCCACTACAGCGTGGCTCAGCAAAGCGCCGACGTACCTCGCCTCCTCAGTCTTCTGGATCTTCTCCTCCCAGCTCTCGTTGACGCTCTGCAGCAGCTTCTCGCTCGCCGCCATCTGCTCCTGCAGCTCGGCCTTGGAGATGGTCCGAACCTCGCCCGTGTCCGACAGGAAACACACCATCTGTTTCTCGGGCGGGACGGAAGGGTCAAACGTCGCTTCTCCGGCGTTGCCGGCGGCGCGTGCTGCAAGTGGGCCGGCGTTGGTCAGCGCATAGCGGACGCGATCGATGAGGGGGATCGGACGCACTGCGCAGCATCTCGAGCTCCTCCTTCAGCTCGCGGATCATCTTCGCGTTCGGGTCTTCGTTGACGACGGCCCTCGTCTTGATCTTCTTGGTCTGGTCTGCGTACCGGAGCGTCGAGAGCGTCTCCTCGTACGACGCAGATGAGGGCGCGATGGCGGCGATCATGGTCGTCTGCGAGTTGCCGCCGAGGCAGTCCTTGAGAAGCCACGTGAGGACCGAGTCGCGGAACGGGATGTGCTCGTCCTTCCTGCGCCTCCTGCCCGCTTCGGACGGCGACGCACTCGCGGCCGCCAGCGCGGCGATGACCTTGCCGAGCGTCGTGAGCGACTTGTTGATGTTGGCGCCCTCCTTGAGGCGCGCGCCGGTCGCGCCGGTCGAGTTCGCCCGCTCACTTCCTGCGAGATCGACTAGGCTGCGAGACGAAAGTGGGTCAGTCTGCCTCTACCTGCGCGCGAGAGGATGTGGACGGACGAAATGCGCGAGACCTTCTCAGCGTCCATGCCCGTCAGGTCGTCCTTGACCTTCTGCGTGAACTGCAGGGGCGGCAAAATTTCTGTCAGTCGGAAGAAGCAGCTCTGCGACTCAGTGAACGGGCGCACGATGAGAGTGAAGACGGCGTGCGAGCGCGAGGACGTCTCGTTCATCTGCGTTGCAGCGACGGTGCGCGCCTTGTTGCCTTCGTCCATGAGCGTCATGATGTCGTCATAGTTCCCTGCGTGTCAAGGGCCAGGGCGGGTCAGCGGTCAGACATCAGATTGGCGTGTGAAGAGTCGCACCGACGACAAGCTTGGAGAGATCCTCGACGTAGGGACCGGTACTCGGGTGCTCGCGCACTTTGAGGTTGCTGCGGGACGCGCAGACGAGCCCGATCAGCGCCCTCAAGATGATGACAGACAGATGAGCTGAAGGACGCACCCCTTGTTCTTCGGGTTGAGCAGGTCGCGGACCTTCTCGTTGTAAATCTCGATGTACGACGTCTCGACCGTAAACTCGTACTTGCCCCCGCTAGACTCGCGCGCCTGGTCCGCACGCTCGAAGAGCTCGGCGCAGATGAGCGGGATGATGCCCTTCTCCTTCCCGTAGCCCATCATCGAGTACGACTTGCCTGAGCCAGTCTGGCCGTAAGCGAAGATGCAGGTGTTGAAGCCCTGGAAGGCGTGGTCGAGCAAACCCGCGCCGAGGTCGGTGTACAGCGTCTGCTGAGAAGCGTAGTCCGGGTCATGCTTGTTACCAGCGCTCCAGTACGAGTGGTCGAAGCTGCGGGTCGACGGGAAGTCAGACCGGGTATGCAGCCGTCAGAGAGGAAGGACGCACGAGAACGACATGGGCTTGCGCTCGGTCGCGCGGCTCGAAGCCGACCCGTCAAGCTGCGACGGAGGCGGCTCGATGGTCGTCGTTGGCCCGGACATCGAGATGATGGGGGTGTCGCCTCGGGCGAGCTCTGCGGAAGGGCAGGGGTCAGCGACCTGGAGGAAGGCGGCTGCGCGCAGTTTCGGATGGCAAAGGAAGAGGGTCAAAGCGTCCTGAGCCTTTCAGGCGCCATCACACCCAAGGGCCGAAATGGCAAGCGAGCTTGGCCAAGGCCTGTTGATGAAGCTCACGCTGCTCGCTAGAGTGGGGGCCTTCCCTCGCCATGGCGTCAGGGGCTCGAGCCCCCGCTTGTCCGACCAGTCGTCGTTCCTTCCCTCCCTTCGACTTGCCACTCGCACGAGGGTAGCGAGTAGAGACGCACCTCTCGAGTTCATCGGCCGACATCTGCCAGGCGTCAGTGAGGAAGGCAGGTCAGCGCGCATGAGGGGGAGCTCGGAGTGACTAGAGACGTGCGACGGACCTGACGACGACCTTGATGTTGGCCGAGCCGACGGCGGCGGCCATAGTCGGGAAGCGGTCCAAGAAGGATGCTGGATGGGTGATTCGGGTTCTCGGCTGATGGAAAGGGTTGCAGATGGTTGTCGCCGGCCGGATGGGTCGACGACGTTGCGAAGGGGTTCGTGCGCGCAGCGGCGGCGCGGAGAGAAGCCCCGTGAGATGGGGTTCGACGTGGGGTTTCCCTCGGCGCGTGCCCTTCCTGATCTCAGCCGTCCGCCCGGCAACCGTCGCAAGCATCGCCTCTGCCCGGGATGAAGCTCCTGTCGCTGCTGCTGCTCGCCCTGGTCTCCGTCGCCTCCGTCTACGCGTCAGTCCTCGCCTTCTCACGCCGGTCCCGATCGCCCCGACTGACCACCGCCCCCCCCCCCCCCCTTTCGCACGCGCACGCCTTTGAAAACAGCTGGGACAAGGAGTGCGTCCGGCCTGGTCTCCGCGCTGCCATCGGTCGGCTGCCCGGCCGCAGAAGTGCTGCTGGGGCCTGCCGGCGCTAGCGTTCAGCTGCTGACCGTGCTGACGGACCCCGTCCGACTCGCAGGGACCACGAGATCTTCGACCTCCTCGCCGCGCTCGAGACGGCTGAGGGTCCGTCCGCTACCTTTCATCCCTACTAAGCTGCTGACCGGCTTCGCTACGCCCGGCAGGCAAGGGCACGACCTTCTACTCGTTCATGGACGTCGCCAGCACGGCGACGCGCCAGCAGATCGACAAGGCGTTCAAGAAAAAGACTCTCGTCTGGCAGTGTGTCCCGTTCCTCTGCCCTCTCTTTCGCTGCATGTAGTGCTCAAAGAGAGCTGATGTCGTCTTTCTGCGAAAGCCCGGACAAGGCAAAGGGCGCGGCGGAGGCGGTCAAGAACGCGGACCGCTACTCACGCCTGAGCGTCATCGCTGATGTACTGCGCGACGAGGCCAAGCGCAAGCGCTACGACGTGCTTCCGCCATCAAGCCTCATTATCTTGCAGGAACACCAAGGCTGACGCATAGACCTGCGCTCTCTGCAGTTCTTCTACAAGAACGGCGTTCCAAAGTGGAAGGGTACTCCCTGTCCTTCCCTCAAACCGCGCAGTCGTTCCGAACTGACTTTGGTCTCCACGCCTATTCCTCCCTTCGCAGGCACCGGTTACTTCTATTCGCGCTGGCGCCCCGGGTTCGGTACGGTCCTCGTCTTCCTCGCGCTTCTGTCCGTCGCGTTCCAGCTCCTGTACCAGACGCTCAACCACAAGCGCGACCTTGCACGCCTGTCGGGCGTGATCGACGACGCACGCAAGGCGGCGGCTGCCGCTGGTGGGAAGGGCGAGAGGCGGAAGGTCAAGATCCACGTTGGTGGCGGCGTGAGGGAGTGCTCGGTCGATGCGGATAGGGAGGTCTACCTCGTGCGTGCTCACTTACCCCTTTTGCCTACCCGGCATGCGCAGCTCACGTCTCGTGCTCCCGTGCCAATCTTCATGCAGCTCGACCCTCCGCACGAGCCCTACCACCTCACGACCTCGTCCCTCCCCGCCCCGTCCTTCCGCACCACCTGGCCCGCAGGGCTCTACCGCGCCGCGCTGGCCAAGGCCGGGCTCGGGCCCAAGGAGGTCGAGGAGTGGGTCGAGGACGAGGTCGAGGAGGTGCAGGAACAGGTAAAGAAGGTTGCGGGCAAGGCCAAGAAGGCTGAGGGGAAGAAGCGGCGCTGAGGCCATGGTCGTGCGGGGGCGCGCGGGCAGAGAGGCGGCAGGCAATAGATCAGCTGGCGGCGACTCAAGATCAAAAATTACTTCAACCTTTCTGATGTGATCCGCTTGAGCATTAAGGCGACCGAGCGAGCGGAACGCGACCGCTGTGCGAAGATCTCGCCTTCAGCTCGGCGAGCGCGTCAGAGCCAAACTCGGTTTCGCGCTCTTGCGTCGATGTGGCCGACCCTGCGCGCACTGCCTCTCCTCCTCTCCCTGGACCGCGCTGCCTTCCCAGCGTGCTCTGCGAGCTTCTATCGGCAGTCTTACTTGCTGTGCCGACCGAACCCTGCGACTCTCCTTGGACAATATTGTCGCGATTGTTCCGGCCTCAAGTGACTGTCGATCAGTCAGCCCATGAGGAACGCCGACGGCTGTCGCCGAAGCCGCGTTTCGACCTCTCGACTGCATCCCCCCTCCTCACCCATCTACACCTCTACCTCCCCCTGCAAGTCAAGATGGAGACCAATTACACGGCCGCGCTCGGCCCTGCCATCGATCTGTCGCACCACCTGTCTGAGCTGGCGAAGAGTCGCCGGTTCAGCCCTCTCAAGGTGCGCGCGCTCCACCCCTTCCCTCCGCTCGCTTGCTTGCACTCCTCTTGTCGTCCGAGCATCTCCTCCAGGCCTTCAGGCTAATGCCCACTGCTTGAACCTCGGCTGCAGTCTTTTGCTAAGTACATGGGAGACCCCTCTGTGCGGTCGCTCGCCGGCGGCCTGCCGCACCCGGCATACTTCCCCTTCGAGACGCTCGCCTCATCCACCTTATCGCCCGCGACCTACGCCCCGGCCGGCGTCGTCCCGCGATCCGTCTCATGGCTTGACAGGCTGCTCGGCAAAAACATGACGTCAATTGAGGTGCCCAAGTACGGCAAGACGCCCTCCGAGCTCCAGCTCAGCACTGGCCTTCAGTACGGCGGCGCGCAGGGCTTCCCGGAGCTCACCGCGTTCCTGCGCGAGTGGACTCAGATCATCACGCCGCCGGCGTACTCGAACTGGGAGGTCCTGCTGTGTGACGGCTCGACGGACGCGTTCCACAAGGTCCGTCGTTGCCGCTGCTGCCGCACGCCGGCTCGCGCTGCTCGCATGCTGACACGTCTCCTCTCTCCACTTGCGCATAGATTGTCGAGCTCCTGTGCGAGAAGGGCGACGGCATCCTCGTCGAGTCCATGACGTACCCTTCTGCGCTTGAGGTACGTCCTCAAACGCCTTGCGCCTTGCTTCGCTGTTCGTACGAGCGACAGGTGTGCGCATGAACTGAACATTCACCCTGGCACCCCGCAGACTGGCTGGCCTTTGGGTGTCCGCCCTGTGCCCGTCACGATCGATGACCTTGGGCTCGTGCCCGAGGCGCTCGATGAGGTCCTTGCGAACTGGGACCCGTCCGCTCACGGCGGCATGCGTCGGCCGCGTGTCCTCTACACGAGTGAGTGCGACGTCGGCGCCTTGTTCGACACTTGTCGACTGACACTGACGTCCTCTCTTTGCAACAGTCCCCATCGGACAAAATCCTTGCGGTTCTACGCTTGGCGAGGATCGCCGGCAGGCCATCTACAAGCTTGCCGTCAAGTACGACGTCATCGTCGTCGAGGACGACCCTTACCACTCGCTCAACTTTGGCGCGTACGGTGTGCCCTCGCCCGGCGCCGACATCGAGAACGACCCCAAGGCATCGGAGGAGGCGAGGAACGCCGCGTTCGTCGAGAACATCGGCCTGAGCTACCTCAAACACGACACGCAGGGCCGCGTCATCCGCATCGACACCTTTTCCAAGACGGTACGTTTGCGCTCCCGTGCTCTTGGTCCTTTGTGACTATGAAAGCTCACAGCCTGATCTCACTGCAGGTTGCCCCCGGCTGCCGTCTCGGATGGACGACGTCCAACCCCCTGTTCGCCGAGCGCCTTCTCCGCGCCTCTGAGACGAGCACTCAGCAGCCGTCCGGCCCCGTCCAGGTGCTTGTCACGCGCCTGGTCGTTGAACAATGGCAGATGGGCGGATGGATCAGGTGGCTTCGCGGTCTCCGGGGCGAGTACGGCCGACGACGAGGTGCGCTCGCTCACTTGCTCTTTCGCAAGGGTCAAGTGCTGACTACCCGGCGCCCGCAGACTGGATGATCGACGGCCTTGTCAAGGGCTTTGATATCGAGCTCCCGCCTGCTTCATCCTCCCTCCTTTCGCCTTCCTCGCCCCGCCTGTCGGCCTACCTGTCCGACGCCAAGTCGATTTCGGATGCTGCCTGGGACGAGAAGCGCGCGCTAATCGCCGGCTCGTCTTCGACGAGCGGCAAAGGCAAGCGCATCCTCTCCTTTGTTCCTCCCACTGCTGGTGCGCCTTTCATCCGTGTCACTGTCCTTGCCCTTCGCTGACACCCTGATCTCCCATCATACAGGCATGTTCTGCTGGGTAACGATCCATCTCGATGCCCTTCCTCGCTTCGCGGGGCGCAAGGAGATCAGCGCAGAGGACTCAAAGAAGGCGCTGGGCGACCTATGGATTGCCCTCGTACGTCTCGTGCGTCCTCCTTTGTGAAGATTTCAGACCTGACAAGATGCGGTCTTTCCTCCCTGCCCTAGGCCGAGGAGAAGGTCCTCGTCGCTCCAGGCTGGATGTTCGCCGGCGATGGCCTCCGATCGGGCGCGCCGGACGACACCGAGACGTTCGCGCCGACGCTCGGGTCGCTCACGCAGCTCGCGGGCCTGCAGGGAGAGGAGAGCCACAACGTCGGCCACTTCAGGCTCGCGTTTGCGACGCTCGAAGAGGGCCCGATGCGCGACGTACGTGCTCTGAGTCTCAGCCATGGCCTTCGGACGCGCTGACAAGTTGCCATCCGGTTCGCTCAACAGACGATGAAGGACTTCGCGCGCGTCGTGAAGGCGTTCTTCGCCTGAATGGTCTGCGTTGACGGCGTGCTGTACATAGGTCCCCGAGCTCGTTGTATCCTCGCTTTCTCAATGATGATGTCTCTCTCCTCGAGCGACGGGCGCTGGACCATAACTAAATGGGCGATGTGACGTCGCTCTTCGTCTTGTGCAGGGCGGTAAGGAAAAAAGAAAAGACGCCCGCCGGGGCGAGCCGGGAACGCGCGGGAGATGAGCAGCTCGTGCTGCTTACGCCCACGACCCCGCCTACTTTTGTCTATCCAGCTCGTTCGCGGTAGCTGACCAGCGGCTGCTTATGCGTACCTTGGCCTCCTGGCCGCGGAGAGCCTAGCGGCCGCGCGAGCGGATGCGCCAGCTCAGCGGCCGACGTGCGACCTCGCCTGCCCGACCCCCTTCCTTGAGCTCTTTTCCTCGCCGTCATCGCGCACCCATCCGAAATTCTCTCTTCCTCAACCCGTCTTCCCGCCGCGCGTCCGTCGCGCAGATGCCGGGCAAGGGTTGTTGCGGTTGCTGGGAGGAAGCGGTGCGGCGGCGTGGTCGGCTAGCAGAGGCGGTCTTCCTGGCCTTCGCACCACTCTATCACGTCTCACTCGCTCTCGCTCGCTCTGCAGCTCGAAGGCTATCATCTCTGATACCGCTGGGAACCAGGTGTAAGAGGAAGGTGCAGCAGGGACAGGGAAGGGCGAGTCTTCTTCGGTCGCCGCATTCGCTCGGATCGTTCAACCTCTGCATGCGCTTACCCTTACTCGTCATCCACTCCCAGTGCTCAATTCAACTGACCGTGTCGATCCAAGCAGATACTTTATCTGCAGAAAATGACTATCATTTCTTCGTCGGACGCATAGAGTATGCGCGTTTGGCGCCCTTGAACAGGATTTTTGGCTGGTGACGGCCACCAGGAGCCCGAGCCCACGCGTGCGTCCCTCCCTTCGACTCCCCCTGCTTGATGATCATAGACATGGTGTTGCTACACGTCTATTAGACGCGCAGGACGCGCCTCCTTTGATGCAGACAGGCTTTTCGCGCCACCCCACGTCTGCTTGTGCGTCCGCCTGGGCGAGCGCAGTCGACTTCGCGACTCGCGTCCGTCACCTGCACCATTTTACCGGCTCTCAACATGTCTCTCCTACAGAGCTCGCGCCCGAACAAGTGGGTGATCGGCCATCGGGGGCGTCCAGCCGGTCAAAGTGGCGTTTCCGAGGATTTTGCCTTCGACGCCTCTATCTCGCGGCTCATTGGGATGCTTGCCGGCAGCCGATCCCTCCTCGCGCTGCCGAGCGTTGTCCTGCGCTCTCCTGCGCTACTGAAGCTGACGACCAAGCCTTTGCCTCTGTCATCCTCGCTCTCTCGCGCACACAGGGATGGTTGAGACAGGGTCAAAGTTCGTCGTACGCCTCTTCGCGTTCACCTCATTTCACACCTCGGATGAGGACCAGTGTACAGAAAGGCAGCTTCCTCGCATTTCTGACATGCTTGTGCTGGTGTGCTCGCAGCCTACAAGAGGCGAGCGGGTCGGCGCTCATGGGATTCTGCAACACCATCTCCCTCTCCTCATTTCCTCCAGCTGTCCTTGCCCCCTCGCCCATCATGATCTACTCTGCCCTCGCCGTGCTCGCCCTCGCTGTCTCCATCAGAGCCGCCGCCCTCCAGCCTGAGGCTCGTTTCCCTACGCCGAGTGGTGCGGCCGGAAACCGGTGTGGTCGTGCGTGCTTCATCTCTCCTTTTCCTGGCTTCTCTTAGTGACGCTGGGATTGACCTACACCCCCTCCTCTCCGTAGTGGTCTGCCCAGATGTCAACCCAGACGTCCTCCAGACCTCTGGGCCCGCTGACCTTCGCGGCATCGACCTCGGATCTGACACTCTCTGCCAGTCGGTCCTGTCACTTCTTTGATAGTCACTCGCGATCCTGATAAGCCTCTGTCTCTCTTGATTGCTTCAGGTACAGGGGATTGTCAGTCGACTTGAAGGCCACCCTCCTGCATCAGAACGCCTCGGCGCTGACTTCTGACCCCGTCTACGTCTGCTGCGCAGCCGCTTCTACCCTCCGTCTGAGGGCACGATCGCCTGTCGCTACTCACTCGGCGACGAGGGTGGAGCAATCGTCGGGGCGAATGGAGCTGGAAGCAACGCGGTCTGCGTCACTGGCGGTCCGTCCTTCGTTCTGTAATCATGCGTGTCGCCGCTAATGAGGCAGCGCCTGTTCAACACAGTCCCCGACGAGTGCGTCGAGTCGTTCCCGGGGACGCGCAGCGGCAACCTCGGCACCTACCGGAGGACGACTGGCACCGATGTTCCTGATGCTGTCAGCGGAGACGTTCGTTTCAGCGCAAGCCCCACCCCCTACAGGAAATGTGCGTTTTAGCTCCTTTGCTCGTGGCTAAGGCACGATGTCGGGCTTTGAGACCCTAACTTCGCCCGCGGCCTACCTTGCGTACAGGCTACTACCACTTCCAGCGCAACCCGAGCGAGACAGAGGGCAACATCCGGTGCTACTACAGCGACGTCGACGGCCTGCTTTCGACCACCAGGACCAACTCGGCTAACTGCGCTGCAGAGGCGCCTACTCGGTGCGTAACCTCCGACGCCCTGTTCTGCTCTCCCTTCAATCCGTCTTGGCTGATCTCTCGCACGATCGCAGATGCGGCCTCGCTCGACGAGGCGACACCAAGCTGCAGCAGAAGATTCAGTACGTCGTCCTTCTCCGCTTGATTGCTGTGAGTCCGGACTGACCTAAGTTGGTTCACCCTTTCAGGGCGCGCCAATGGAAGGGTCCTAAGAAGGCTTAAGTAACTAGATGTCGATACCTTTGTTTCCTCTTCTCCCCTGCGTCGGACACTTCCTTTAGTTCCCTTAGGACATACTTCTCTTATCTTGATATCCTCCTTCTTGCCTTGCCCGCGTATGCTTTCTATCTCTCTCGCAGACGAAAGAGTAAAGGGTCAGATCATGAGGCATCGACAACACCCCTGAGCACCTTGATCTCCTCAAGCCCGGTCCCGCAGCAGCCGCCGACAACAGCCTTGCGCGCCCACCTGCCCGACTTGCACGCGTCGCGCGCGACTTGGACAAGGGCCTCAGCCCATTCGAGCGACGTCTCCTTGTGCGGTTTGGCCGCCTGGAAGTTGTCCCTGCCAGCTCGCGCAAGAGATGTTAGAACAGGCGCAAGGCAGTGATGAACAAGTTGCACGCACCAGTACGCTGCGTCGTCCAGGAAGCGAACGTTGTGATTCGGGTACATCACGAGCACCGGCGGCGACGGAAGCGCGGTACTCGGTGCAAGGTCTGGGACGAGCTTGGACAAGACCTGGGCCTCTGTGCAGTTCAGCGCGACTCTGGGGGAGTAGGAGCAGGGTCAGTTGGCGCTGAGAAACTTGAACGCTGCGGACCCACCCGACCGGCAAGCGCAGATCTCCCTCCCAGAGCGCTTTACTACCTTCCCCCAGCCCACCCTCATCCGCCCACTTCCCTCCCGGGCATGTTAGGCCGACGTAGAAGTCGACGCCCGCGTACGGCGATGATTCGCCGGCGGCAAGGTCCGTCATCGCTCGCCTGATTCCGCGGACCTCCGCTGCGAGTGGGACGGTCTCGAACGCTATGAAGTCGACGGACGAGATGAGGGACTGGAAGACGAGCAGGCGCCGCTGGTGAAAGTTGGCGAGGAAGTCAACTGTTCTCTGCTCGTCGGGATACTGGCCTGCAGTCTGGGGGTCAGCTGCAAATCTCATTCAGACGCTCCAGGGTTACGCACCACTGAACTCTTCGCCATTCAGGAGCAGTGCACCGTACGAGCCCAGCGAAAGGCCGACGGCGGGCGGCAGACGTCCGGTGGTCTTGAATGCTGCGCTCGCGATCCAGTCCCTCCGAGCCCGAAGCGCAAGCTCGACGGCAAGACGCATCTTTTCCGCCGCTTCCGCCTCGTCGTATCCAAGTGCAATGAAGCCGCTCACATCTGCCTGGTACCTGCAGGCGTCTGGCAGCCGTCAGCTCAGCCTGAAGACGCAGAGTAGCACGAGCGACGTACGTGCCCGTCAGGATGAGGTCGGCGCCTGACTCGAGGAAAGCAAGGTGCGCCTTGTAGATAACCTCCGGGTTCTCAAACAGCAGCTTTGACGACCAAACAGCGCCGGAACAGTCCTGCTTGAAGGTCTGGGACGAGGAGCGAGGAGGGGGGGGGGAACGTCAGACGACAGCAGTCCGCAGCTCTCTTCAGGACAGGTACTGACATCGCGCAACGTCGTGCCTGCGGACAGTTACGAGATGATCAGCGTCGTGCTGACCCGCTGACAGACTCAGATGCTGACCGAGGCCTCCGTCGAGCACGACCTGCAGCAGCCTCGTGAAAGGACGTCAGCGGGCTGCTTTCCGGCAGAGCGGCGAGGAGCCGCCCTGCAGCACCACGGAACACGCACCGGGCGATCTCCCTCCTGCTCGATCAGCGCGTTGAAGGCACCAGCCATGGTGTCCCTGACGTCTCTAGGGGAAGGTGGGCGTGCAAGGCGAAACAGACGGCTGGATCACAGGCGCAACTCAGCCGAAGGGCGCGGCGCGTGCGCTCCGCCAAACGCTCATCACAATCCTCTACCAGCAGTCCACCCCGGCCGCGGAAGCCTGCCCATGCCTCTCCCGCATCCCTGCCACAGCTCCAAAGGACGCCCGCTCTTGATTGACCGCTCAAGCTCGCACTAGATGGCGGCCAACTTCTGGGCTTCGAGCCACTGGTGAGCTTCGCTTCACCTGCTGCTTCGCGTCGGGTGCTCGAAGTGCTGACCGCTGCTGCCACACGTTCACAGCAAGCATTGGCTCGTTGACCGAGCGACGGTCGACAGGGCAAGGCTCCTGGACTCCAAGTACGCTACTCCGAAGCAGCTGGCCTGCCTGAACATCTACTTTGCCAATCGTGAGCTTCTGTGTTCTGGATCTGCTCGACCTCCCCTTGCTCATCAGGCTTTCAACCTATCGCCATCGCAGTCCTCCAGCGCCTCGGTAAGCGCCTGCTCCTCCGTCAACGCCCTATCGCGACGTCTATCGTCTACTTCCGCCGCTTTTACCTGAAGAACTCGTACTGCGAGACGGATCCTTACCTCGTGCTCGCAACGTGCTCGTATGTCGCCGCAAAGCTCGAAGAGACACCAGTGCACATCAAGAGCGTCGTAATTGAAGCGCGGCAGATGTACCTAGGTGGATTCCTTCTCATTTTCAGTGCTCTGGACGAAGATGGCACCGACTGACGACTTCGTGCCGACTGCGCTTCCTGCAGAGCTCAAGATCCCAACGAAGCACTTCCCAGCCGACAACACCAAGCTGGCCGAGATGGAATTCTATCTGCTGGAGGAGCTCGATTTCCATCTCGTCGTCTTCCATCCGTACCGGTCCCTCACGGCCATCTGCGGGCGCGAGCCGATGGACACCGGGTGGTTCGACCCGCCGGGCGAAGGCGAAAGTGAGGAGGAGATCAAGCTCGCGCGAGGGACAGGCAAGGGTGCCGTGCGTTTCGACAAGGAGATATTTGAGACCGCCTGGCGCGTACCTCGCCGCTCCTGTAAACTCGCGTTTCTGATCACTTACCGGTGTACCTCCGTCGCAGGTTCATTCTCAACGACACCTACCGCACCAACCTCTGTTTGATGTACCCTCCGTACCTCATCGCTATCGCCGCTCTCTACTGCGCCATCGCGCACTTCCAGGCCGCTCATCCCGGTCGTTCGCTCCTCTCGCCAACGGTTCAGAAGCAGCTCGCTGCAGCACAGGCGGCGCAGGCCCAGGCCCAAGTTCAAGCTCAAGCTGCAGCAGGCGGTGGACTTACAGCCCCTGCATCAGCCGGACTTCCAGCACCGCCAACAGCCAAGCTACCACCCGCGCCTCTACCGCTAAAGGGCCTCAACCATCCCCTACCGATGAACCCGCTCCTCCAAAAGGCGCAGCAGGCGCGTCTCGCCACACCACCTCCTTCCGCCGGCCTGCCGAAGCCGCCCACATCCTCGCCCTCCTTGTTGTCCCCCGCCGGCGCATCTGTACCACCGCCCCTCCCGCCCGCGGATCCACTCTCATACCTTGCGCACCTCAACGTCAACTTCTCCCTTGTCGCGGTCATCGTCCAGGAGATCCTATCACTCTGGCCGCTGTGGGACGCGATGGAGGGCGGCTCGTCGACGACGCCCGGCCCTGCGCAAGGTCCCGCACCTCCGGCACTCAAGAGCAAGCTGAAGGAGGCCACGCCGGCGATGAGCGCCGCGCACGGGGAGGGCATCTCGGACGGACCGCAGATGATTGCGCTCGTCGAGAGCATGCGGGTGGAGAGGGACAAGGACCGTAGCCATCCGGACTCGAGCTGGCCGATCCAGGTGGGAAGGGCAGCGGTCGCACCTGCGCAGGCGACGGCAGGGCAGGGTGCGGGGCAGCTGAAGCGCGGACGATGACGATCTCATGACCCTTACGACCTCTTGATATCCTTGGAGCAAATATAGTGAAAAATGGGCCATGCGCAACCGCGATAAGGTGCAGCAGAGTTGAGAGTCCGTAGATTCAGGCAGCCCATGTATCAGTGTCAGAGGGAGCGGGGGGAAGACAAAGGACGGTGGAGGAGTGGGCGAGCGCACAGAGCAGCTAGTGGAAGCTGCAGGGCTGCAGTAAGGCGAGAAGAACCGCAAGAGGTCAGAAAAGCATGTACAGGTGAGAAGAGGGGGGGGGGGGAGGAGAAAATGGCCGAGGGGGGGAGGGGTGGATGAAGAGCAAAAAAGAAGATGACCGACGTCTCACCTCCTTATAAGCCGCGGCGGGCCCGACAACGCTCGTTTTCTCGCAGTACCGGCGAGGGTCACCGAGGTGAAGAAGAATCAGGGGGCGGAGCGTGCCCAAGGTCCCTTGCGGGGGTGAGATGCGCTCGGGCGCTGACGGGAGAGGATTCGGCTTGCAAGGAAGCCCCTTGCAACGGACGACCCTTGGCGGTCGGCAAGAAGACCCGCCCGATCCACGACGACGAGAGAGCGGACTGGTGCCGGAGGCGTGCAGCAGTAGTTCTTCGGGGTCGAGCGCAAGAGGGGCCGGTCGGCGGCGTGTGCGGTGGGGTGTCAGCTCGGAAAAGGGACGAGGGGGTTGCGTCGAAAGTCAGCCAGGCCGCACGACCGAAAGTGAAAGGGGGAAGCAATCCAATCGAGTGCAGGGCAGCTCATCAAGAGCGCAAGAATTGGCGTGGACAGAAGTAAGGGGGAAGTAAGTGAAGCATTAGGAGGGCGAACCGGCCGCCCGACTTGAAAAAGGAATGAGCGCAAGTTGGCAAATCGCCGAGCTCAGTGCATGCGAGCGGCCTGACGGCGCGCCTTGTTGGCCTGAGCGGCGGCGAAAGTCGCCCTCCTAGCCTCGACCTCGGGCGAGCGGCGGTGATGCGCGGTACCAGAGGCGATAGGTGCGGCGGCCCTGCGCAGGGTGCAAGTCGCTGTCAGCCCGAGAGCATGTTGAGCGATGGGCTCTAAGTACGCACGGGAAGTTGGGGATGAGAGCCTTCTTGACGACGTCGTTGTCCGAGCCGTCCGCGTTGGGCGTAAGCGAGAGCTCGTAGGACGTTGCGAAAGCGCCAGCGGCCCAGGCGGTGAAGCCCGCTACGGCGCTGCTAGACATGACGGCTGAGAGCTCCGACGAGAACTTTGAAATGCAGTCGGCGTTGTTGGCAACGCCAGTCTCCTGTGTAGGTGCCGGTGAGGGTCAGCGTTGGGTGACCGAGCAGGTTTGGGATGAATGGAATGGAGACGGACAGTGAGAAGTGCCTGACGCCCGACAGAGACTAGCCAGGAGTCAAGCTGGTGGATGAGGGCAGCGTTGTCGGTCGAGCAGCTAGTCTGCGTGCCAGAGCCGTCCGAGTCGAGGTACGCATGAACGTCAAATACAAGCCTGTCCTTGCCGGCCGAGTCGGTGATGCCGAGAAGAGCCGGGCCGGAGGTGGAGACCATCTGCGAGATGTGCGTCCACTCGTTGCCCGGGAGGAGGATGTGCTGCGTCGTTGCACCAGCAGCGCGGATCTGTACGAGAAAATTGAAGGCTCAGCTGCAGTGTTCAAAACGGCTGCGGGAAGGGAAGGGGGGGGGGGGGGGGACGAGAGCGTCGGCGCCCGCGCACCCCAGCGCTCTCAGAAGCAGAAGACGATGGTCGACCCCTTGCGGCCCTTGACGGCGACGCCTTGCCCGCCCGACCGCCACGACGACGGCAGGCTCGTGTTGGTGACGGGCACGCCGCGCCAGGCCCTGGCGCGCGCGATCGCGAGCGGCAGCGAGGGGATCTGGTGGGCCGAAAGGTGCGCTCGTTGGGCGGTCAGCGTGCGAGCAGGAGGAAGGGGGGGGGGGGGGGGGGGGGGGGGAAGAGCGAGGGGGGGAAGAAAGGGAAGGCAGGATGGACGGCGGAAAGGGAACGCACGGACAGGTGCAGCAGGTCCTTCTCGAGCGCATCCACCTTCTTGCCCGCCTTCTTGACGTCGCGCGACGCGAGCTTGCGGTCGAGGTACGAGTCGACGACGGCCTCGAGGAACGCCTCGTCCTCGCCGCGGTCTGCGTTTTGCGGAGAGCGTTGTCCGCCGGTAGTGGGGGGTCAGCTCGGATGCGTGCGGGAAGGGCAGGGAGGGGGGTGGGGTGGGGGGGAAGGACGCGACGGCAGGGTAAGAAGGGCAGAAGAAGAGAACGCACCTGGGTCGGCGAGCGCGGCGAGGCACGCAGCGTACGTCGAGTAGGCGATCTTCTCCCGGTCATACACCGTCGAGACCGCGTCCCACCCGGCGTGCGGCGGCAGCGCGGGCAGGTCGACGCCGTCCTCGGAGGCTGCGACGACCGAGGACGACCCTGCCGAGGAGGACGCCGACGACCACGAGAGCCGCGAGCTCGAGGCGTACGGCGGGTTCTGGTGGATCTCGCGCATAACTGAGGACCTAGGGCTTGAGGGAATGGGTTGCGTTCAGAAGAGCCGGAAGGCGATGGGGGCAGGTTGGGTTGCGTAGGCAAGGGAAGGATGGTGAGGTGGTGAGCTGATTCCGGTCAGCAGCTTCTCCCCCCCCCCCCTTCCCTCTCAACCCTGCCTTTGTAAGAATGAGCGACCCCCCCCCCCCCCCTCGCTCATCAGCTCGAAGGGGGGGAGGAAAAACGACGTGACTCGCGCACGAAGTGGTGCCTGACTTCGCGACCGTTCGCGTCGCCTGCGGCTGTTGGAGAGAGCACGCTGGCCGCGGCGAGGATGGCGCGCGATGACTTTATAGGCCGTGTGTGCCCCCGCGAGTAGCCCCCCAGGCCGTGCGGGGTCGTCGACACGACCAGCTCGCAGCAGCAGAGCCGCCGACGCCCCCCAAAGGATGCGGACCTCTCTCTGCCCTTCGATGAGCTGGGCCCGACAAGGCCGGTCTCTCAAGGCGGTCGCGAAAGGCAAGCTGGAACAGGCATGCATGCATGTGCGCGCACCTGCAATTAGTGGCGGTACCCGGCGCCCCATGAGTTCTGATCACCCTGCACCGCCGGCTGGCTCTTCCGCCTGATGAGCTCTACCTAGCTCTCCCCAGAACTGTCCGGCGCTGCTGGACACTCAAAGGGAGGACGAAGGTTGAACCGCCAACTGCCAGGCGGCTGTTTGGCAGCAAAGTCACTCCGAACGACGACCGCACCTCCCCTGACCTGCTGCCGCACTTTCTCAGGGACTTTCACGAGTCATGCATCCCCAGCGGTCCTCCCCCCGGCGGCCGGCAGCGCGTCGTCGACCGCGAGCGCGTGGGAGAACACGAGCGTCGAGTGCTTCGCCCCCGGCAGCGCGCCGCCGTGCAGCGCGCCCGCCCGCGACGACGGCAGGCTCGGGTCCGTCGGCGGCATGCCGTGCAGGTGGCGGCTGCGGGCGATGATACGGGGCAGGACTGCGATCTGCGGAGGGCGAGGTTTTAAAAAGGAAAGGGGGGGGGGGGAGGGTCAGTCGACACGAAGGGAAGCGAGCGGGCCCGCCTGCCGGCGGTAAGAGGAAGGGAAGCTCGCCTGCAACGGCCCCGCCGCTCGCTCGAGCGCGTCGACCTTCAGTCCGACCTGGACGACGTTCCTCCCGCGCTTCAGCTTGGTGTTCATGTACGACGACAGGATGTCTGTGATCTGGCTCTCGCTCAGGTCTGAGCGAAGGAAGGCACGCCGTCAGTCGACCAGAGGGACAGGCAAGGGCAGCAGACGACCGGAGAAACGTGCAGGAGGCAGAAGCGGAGACGGACGCACTAGGATGCGAGAGGGCGGCGAGCGCGAGCGATAGCTTGCCGTACGTCGACGTCTGCGCTGGCGAGGTCGACGAGGGAAGGGAGACGGCGGCAAGGGCGAAAGACATTGCAGGCTGCTGCGCGCCGAGGGCCATGCCGCATCAGCGACAAGATATCGCGACGCCGAGCTGACGCGGAAGAGGGCGTACCATGAGCTGAGATGAATGCAAGGAAAGATGAGGTCTCGAGAGCATCCTGCAGCTGAGCGTCGGCCTATAAGCAGATGGACGTCGAGCGGGCAAGCGAGTCAAGCTGGCCGCATCCTGCTGAGTCACGAGCAGCACCAGGACCGACCTAGAGCCACACATGCCCTCCAGCCAGCGTGGCTCGCTCCGACTTGATCAGCGAGCTAGATGGCGATGGCAAGAAAGCGGGCTGCATCTGTCAGCGAAAGGAGTCTGGTCAGCGAAATCCGACTTCGACTGCCCCACGTCAGGCATTGTCTCCGCAAAGCCTCGAGGACGACGACCCTCACCCCTGATGGCGATGGCGAGTCATAGGCGTCGATCGAGGACGATGACTCCTTGCTCAGGCAGCGCGTGGACGATTGGTGTTGCAGGTTGCAGGTCGTCAAGATCGTCGCCCCTCGCGCACCCCTATGCCTCTCCATCGCGCATGCCCCCCCCCCCTTCCTTCCCCCACCCTCCCCCTCTCCCCTGCGGCCGAACGCCAGAGACGTCACTTCTTCACCGCCCGCGCTCAGTCGCGCCGGTCTATCCGCCGGTTGATGCCCCCGAGCAGCACCTTGCGCAGGAGCTGGCCGTCCGGCTCACTCAGGCCGGTGAGGTCGACCGGCGCGTAGTGCGTCGTGTCGACGATGTCCTGCTCGAGTGCGGCCGAAGGAGCGGGGTCAGCCCTGTCGGATGCAGCGCACGGCGGCCCACATGTCAAAGAGCAAGGCGGCCGTAGGGCACGGGAAAAGGACTGACGCGGATCTCGTACGTCCGCTGGAGGTTGTCGTCCAGCTCCTGCAGCGCCTCGCGCGCCTCGCCGTCGTCGCCGATCTGGAGGAAGAAGACGCCGAGCTGCGACAGCGGCCAGTTGCCGCGGTCGAGCCGGCGCGCGGCGGCGACGACGACCGACTCGGGGTCGTCCGACGGCACGCTGGTCGGGTCCACGAACGGGTTGTGTTGCGGGCGATGGCGGATCAGCTTCAAAAAGCGACTGGATAAGGGGGCAGAGTGGTGTGGGGGGGGGGGGGGGGGAAAGGCCGCATAGCAGGACGAGACGTCAAGCGCGGCCTGTAGCTTTGGGGTGCCAGGGATGAAAGCGGACGCACCCATCCGTGACGACGATCAGGTTGAGCGGCTTGAGCTTCTCGACCTCGTCTGACGGGTCCAGCGCGGCCAGCACCTCGCGCTCCTGGTCGAGCTTGGCCAGGTAGTCCAGCAGGACCTCCTCGATCCTGCCCCCGAGCGCCGTCACGCCGCCCGGCGCGCCGCGCTGTTGGAACAGCTCGAGCACCGCACCCCGCGTGCACAGCCCGCTCGCAGCGACGTCCGAGTTGAGGAACCGCACCTCGACGTCGGTGTCGGCTTGGCCGGCGAGGTCGACGAGCGCGCCGAGGATGTGCTGCGTCGCCTGCCAGCGGCCGGCCGTCGTCATCGACGTGCTGTCGTCGCAGAGGATGAGCGTGCGGTAGGACGCCAGCAGGCGGACGGGGTCTTCAGGGCCGACCTGCGGTTGAGAAGTCGGATTTGCCGAGGGCGTTTGCGAGTCGGTGGGGAGGGTGGATAGCGGAGGGGGTGCGAAGGAGGAGGAGGCGGAGGGTGCCGCAGAGGCCGGTGCAGACGGCCCGTCCGCCTCGGACGAATGCACGCCCATTGCGTCCACCGGCGCCTCGTTGGCCATCTGCAAGCTCGCCATGATCGCCTGGATCAGGTCGGCGTCCGGGTTCGGGTCCATGCGCTCGTACGCCGGTGGCGGGGTGCTCGCGCCGTCCCCTGCGGCCTCGGCCGGGCGCTGCACCGGTGCCCGCGCCGTGCGTCGGGTCGTCGCGGGCCCTACCGGTGCGTTTGAGGGTGCGGTCACGCTCGACGAAGTACGCGCGACGTTGCCCGGGTAGCCGTTGTTCGTAGCTGGTCTACGTAAGGATCCCGACGTCCCGGCCGACGGATGCGAGGGATGTGCCGCCGACGCCGAGGCGTTGATGTAGATGCGCGACGGCGGCAGCTGCAGCTCGCGGCGGACGGCGATCAGCTGGGCGCCAAAGTTGGGGAACTGGTCGAGCACCGGATGGGACGCGCGAGGTCGTCAGCTGCTAAAATCCTCTCCTACGAGGACCCGCCAGGCGGAGGAGCGCGCGCACCCTCATGGCGACGAGCTCCTGCTCCAGCGCGTCGAGCTTGTAGCCGACCTCCGTGCGCGTGCGCCCGCGCGTGAGCTTGGCCTGCGCGTAGGCCTTGATGATGGCTTTCGAGTACGCCGGGTTGATCGCCGCTCGCTCTGCATTCGAGAAAGCGGACAGGGAAGCGGTCACGTCAGGGGCCGGGTGTGTCCATCTGCAGCAAGCGTCGCTCGCACGGCGCGGGAGAAGGCGGGACGCACGGTCGGCGAGGGCACTCAGCGCAGTCATCTGCGAGTCGATGTACAGCCCCCCGTACCCGTACGACATGGGTTGCGTTGGCTTGTGTGCGAGCGGCTAAGGTTGCTAGGGCAGCGATGGAGCTGGACCAGTGGGGGGGACACAGCAGAAGGTCAGCTATCGATACGTCCTTCCTCTGCCTTCAGCAGCAGAACTCGACGGTGCTCACGCTTGCAGGAGGTGCTGCAGACGAGGGGAGGCGGCCTGGCTCAAAGCGAGCGAAAGCAGCCAGCGGCCTCAGCGCACGGAACGGGCGTCGGACAGGGGTCGAACCGAGGCTCACAGAAGCGGCCACGACAGCGGGCTCGTGAAGCAGCGGTCAGCCGGCGACCGGTTCTGGACGGGCTTGCGGAGATGTCTTTTGGCGGCGGGCGGGCTGCGGGGTCAGCAGCCTGCGGGAAGCCTGGATGCGCGCACCGCAGAGGAGAAAGGCTCACGAAGCGAGCGGGCAGCTCAGAGCTCGAGCTCGTGCGAGAAGCAAAACGTAGGACGGGGAGCGATGGATGCGAAGGGGCGGCGTTCAGGTCGTCGACGGCAGGCGGCGGCTGCGCAGTCGGGGTTCTAATGCGCCCCGGCAGGTCTGCGGCCCCCGCGCACCTGTGGAGATGCATCAAGGCCCTTCCACGCTCGCTCACTTCATCAAGACAGCCGCATGCAGGACAGAACGCATGCATCCCGTTGACCCCCTAGCAGTCATCCGAAGCCGATGATCCCCCCGCCCGCTCCGAGGCCGTCCCACGCAGCGCCCGTGCTGAAGTCCGGTATGCCGCCGTCGGCCAGCGCCGTGAACGGGCACGGCGCGCCCGCGAGGCCGTCGAGGGCGAACGACGCCGGCGGGGACGAGGGGTCCGCGCTAGGCCCCGCCTGCGCCAGGGAGGACTGATGCGCGTGAGGGTCCGGCGGGTGCGGGGCGCTGAGCGTGAGGACCGATGGCGAACAGCCGTCGTCGGCGACGTCGCCAGGCACCGACGGTGGCCAGGATGTCACCGCGAAGGTCGGCAGCGACGGCGCCAAAGCGTCCAGCACGGGGGTGGCACGCTGTGCAAGAGGCTCCGGCGAGCTTGAAGGAGGTCGCGCAGGCGGAGGGTTGGAGCGCAGAGGTTGGGCGGAGGACCGGGGTGAGTGCGAAGCAGAGCGCGCGTGAGGGGCGGCGAACTGAGCGGCGAAAGCAGCGCTACGAGCTGCGAGGAGGGCGGTGATCCAGCCGCTGCAAGGGCATGGCAGTCGTTTGTCAAATGTGAGCAGGTGACCAGCAGGACGGGAGGGACGCACGACCTCATTCCGGCCGTGAGCCAAAGCTCGTGTGCCGCGCGCATGACGCGCTGGCAGCGCTTCAGCCCTTCCTCGAGCGCCGTCTCGTCGACGATGCAGCCCGCCCTGCTGCCGCCAAAGAGCACGATCGCAAGCACGCTCGCGCCGATCTGGACCGCGGGCGAGACGAGCGGCAGGCCGGCGCCGGACCGCTGTGCCTGCACGTCGAGCAGGACCGAGATCTTGAGCGCGGCCGAGACGCAGCTGTCGCAGAAGGACGAGGACATGGACGGCTTGTCCGGGGTGCGAGGTGAAGGAAGTGCGAGGCGCGTGACGTAGATCTTGGCGCTTTGGAGGACGAGCTGAATTGACGTCGCCTGGTGGAAGAGGCGGTCGTTAATCTGCGCAGCCGTCCAGCGCAGTCTGGCGGGGCAGCAACGCAAACAAGAGTCAGCTTTGCGGGAGAGGCTGAATCTGCAAGAGGCGGGGGACGAACTCGGAGGGCAGCGAGTACTGGAAGGCGTCAATCTCGCCAGTGAGTGCCGCCATGTGCTGCAGAATCCAGTCCTTGCCGCGGGACTGGTTAGCGATGGAGTACTGTTGAGAGAATGGGGAAACCCATCAGCCTCCTCGCTCGGCTCAGGATCAGTGGGGAAGAGGAACGCACCATCGTCTCGATGCACCTGCGTAGCAGCTCGGCCGCGCTGATCAGCACCGAGAATGCCTGCAGGTCCTGATCCGGCTCGCCGTGGACGACAACGTCCGGATGCGGCGCGTCGTACGACCCAAGGGCGAGGTGCGGCGGCCGGCCGAGGGCTGCAGAGAGTTCGGCATCGAGCGCCACTAAGCTGCGGAGGGGAAGCACCGTCGTCAGGAAGCGGCGCTGGCGGAGGGAGGAAAAGACCACACGCACCACCAGAACGCGCGCCGGGTGAGGTCGAACTCGACGCCGTCGTCGTTGGAGGGTACGCCAGCCCGGTGCGCACCCAGCTCCTGCAAGATCGGTGGGTTTAGGGTGAGCGGGCGTTGGAAGAGGGACCGTCGCTAGAGCAGGAGATGCACCTTAGCGAAGATCATCCCCTCGCCGACTGCAGAGGTGACTTGTCAGCGTGAGCTCAGGGTAAAGGCTTACTGTGAAGACGTACTGATCGTCCAAGCGACATTCGGCACCGATGAATGACTCAAGAAGATTGCGGTGAGCTAGGGAGAGACGCGAGTCGGTCAACATCGCGGTTGTCTTCTCATCGTCCAACGCGAAGCGCGACTCACAACGCTGATCTGCATGTCGTGCAGGCTGGCAGGCTTGAAGCGCGGGCGTGGCTTGCGCGTGCTTTGATGATAGTACGTCCAGCCGGCGCTGTGTGCGCTGTGCGACTGAGGCGAGAGGAGGTCTTGAGGATCCTCGGGCGCCCGGCAGCGGGCTGAGATGACAGGAAGTTAACACGTATAAGCCTGTAATGACCCGCGATCGACTGCAGCAGGACCCACTATCGCCATGACCGTGGCTAGCCGCAAGCGCGAAGACCTGCTCGTGATGCGCGCGGTCAATTTCCGCCCTGCTACACGAGAGCTCGGTAGAGGTGAAGACGGACCATGAGACAGAGGTTGGCGAAGGCAGCGTCCGGGACATACGCCTTCTGCTCGAACTGACTATGGGCAGGCTCAGCTACAAGGTCTGGTACGAGCGCTATGAAGGGCTCACATCCGGAACATGTCCTCGCGGAAAAGCGGCAGCACCTGCGCAGACGAGGGCATTGGAAGGGTCAGGAAAGGTATGAGAGACAGTGAGCGTGATACGGACAGGGTGCAACCGGCTGAAGTAGAAGTCGAGCAAGCCGCGCGCAAGGTCGTCCGTCGGCCAGAAGTCCCGGCCGCGCAAACGCTCGGCGTACTCGGGCGTCTCCCAGATGGGCTGGCTGCCGAAGGCTGGCGAAGGAGGGCTGATGAACGCCGGCGACAAGTGTTGCGGCCGACTGGAAGCTTCTGCGATGGTGAGACCGTTGGTCAGTGCGAGAGCGGGATTCCAAACCGGATGCCTGCGCGACTCACGCCTGGAGGGAAGCAGTACGCTTGGCCCGCGGGCAAGCTGCCCGGCATCTTGCGCCAGCAGCATCGTCGAGCTCTCGCCCGTGTAAATTCGGCTCGGCTCAGAAAGACCGGGCAGATGTAGATCGATGTCCGACATGTTGAACAACGGCGGCTGATGGGTAGCATTCATGATGTGATGGTGGTGCCTGTCGACAGAACTTGACCGGGGCGTTGCAAGGTCGCTGGCTCTGCCCAGCTCGCGACGGTCGTCGAAACAAGCAGCGCTACTGCCGCCAGTGCTGCTCGTCGATACCTCGACGCCGCCGAACGAGACGCTTTTCGACGCGCGAGCGGCGGATAGTCGCGGACGGTTGTTGCGCTGCGCGCAGCAACGCTCGAGCGTTAGAGCACCCTTTGCATGCGGCGGTCGAAGCTGGACGGCAGGAAACGCACCTTCTTTGACTTCATCACGTACGAGCATGGGAGGCCAAGCTTGCGGCAAAGGGCGCATACTGCTCCCCAGAAACAGGCCCAGGGCATGAGCTCGGACTTCGGTCAGGCGGTCTGCAAGTCCTGAGCGGACGCACCGCGGTCCTCGTGCTCCCATCCGTCGCACTTCATCTTGCGGACTCGACAGTGGTCACCTGTGGGTCGATAGACGTCGATCAAGGCGCGCCAGAGAGGAAAGGACGACGAAGACGGCAAGGTCAGCGAGCTGGAAAGGGGAGGGGGGGGGGGTTCTAGCAGAGAAGGTGCTTACAGGCTCGCTGCCGCTTCCTCTTCCTCGTCCCGGTTGCTCCCTGCTGGCCTGAGGTCGTCGCTGCCCCACATTCGTGCGGTGCGGCGGGCGCCTGTGCAGGGACGCTGAGGACGGACGTTTCGTCGCCGGCTGCAGAATCGCTGTCCGAACGGTTGCTGTCCTGGCGGCAGCTGACGACGCTGCCGCCGGTGCCGCCGGCAGTGGTTGACGGCCCTGGCTCCATCGTACGCCGGCGCAGTTCTAGCTGGGTGGAGGGTCAGGCTGGCGAAGGGGATTGTGGCCGTTCGAGCCGGCCGACCCGTGTGCTGAGGAGGAAGAGCTGCTGGCCGGGCGGGTCGACATGGCTGCTGCGTGCAAAGGTCGTTGGCCGCAAGTGATGCGGGGCTCAGCGCCGACGGCCACTTTCACCAGCGCCACTTGCCCCATCGGGTGCTCAGCAAAGATGCTCGCAGTGTCCCGTCGGTCAGGCGAGGTGCAGCTTGCAGGGCGGCATGCGCCGGCCAGAAGGGGCTCTGGGGAGAGCAGAGCGCATCGATCATCGAGCTGACGTGTCCGTTACCCCCAGCAGAGAACGACGAACAGGCAGCGCTCTCCATCTGACATCGTCAAGGAGCGACGATCTGTTGGCGCAAGGAAGCAAGTGCAGGTCAGCTGTTTGCGCGCAGTTACAGGTCCAGAGAGTGTAACGCACCAGCTGGGAAAGACGGCGATGGTGAGGGCTTCATCCACGCAAAACGACACGGAAGACCTCGAAACGAGCGGGCTTTCGACTCTACAGCCAGGATGTACGGGAGCGCGCTCAGCCGCACAAGGCGGCCGTCGACCTCACTTCGAGCCGTTGGAAGATCATCGCGCGCGCTACTAGGAGCGTCGTTGCGCGCGCTCAACGCACCCTCGGCGGGAAGCGCGGCTTCGGGATGTCCTCCGGCGCCGGCGACGCGTGATAGTCCGGGCCTGCGTACATCGCCGCGGCCTCCTCTGCGGGCAATGACGTGCTGCGAACAACCGGAGGGGCGACGGGCGGGACGAGGTGCGGCGGCGCGTCGAGCGCGGCGCGCTGCTGGGCGGGGTTCTGACGTATGTGCGTGGCAGACCGTGCTGGGGCTGGCTGGGCGACGAGGCCAGAGGGAGGTGTGCTAGCGGAGGAAGGGTCGTTGACGCCCAGGGATGCGTTCGCCAGGGCTGTCGAGAGCGAGTTGCGCCGGTGCTTCCTGCCTCCCCTGTGCGTCGTCTTGCCCTGCTGCTGAGGCTGGAGGGCGATGTTGGGCAGCACACCCGCAGGAAGCGACGCCGTTGATGTCGACGGTTGCGCTGCTGGAGGACTGAAGAGAGCTTGCTGCCAGGTTGGGGCCTCCTGCGTGCTGCTGCTGGCCTTGACCGGCTGCTCGAGGAAGGGCGCGTGCTGGCCGGGCACAGGCGGGGCTGAAGCTGCTGCTGGAGGCAGCGTAGGACGAGACTGCTGCTGCTGCTTGTTACGACGACCGGTGCTGCCACCCTTGGCCTGCTGTTGCGGCGAAGCGGCGACGGCGAGCTGCTGCCACTGAAGAGGTCGACCAAGACGAGCAAGGGGGAAGAAGGTCAGCGCTCGTGCCCTGTCGACCACCATCGCGGCGAACGGGACTGACGTTGAGCGCCTCCTTGCGTTCGTCCACGAGCTCAGGCGTCTCCCACACGGCCGCCTCGTCCTGCCCTGCCGCCGGTCGCGAGCCGCCCTGCTGCTGGTCCTTGCGGGGCGTCCTGCTCGACCGCCCACCGCCGCCGTTGTTGCCCGACCGCGCTCGCCGCCGGTGGGTCTTTCCGCCTCCTCCGCTGACAGATTCGAGTGTTGCTGTGTCGCTCGTTGACTGGTCCATCGTGGATAGGCTGACCGAGTGCTGAAGCCTGCGAACGCGAAGGAGGGAAGGATGTGGTCGGCGACAGGCGGCTCTTGCGGCGCTGCGCCGACGACATCGACTTCAGTCCAAGCTTGCGCACTTCCCCCCAGCTCGCGAAACGACGCACTGGGGCGACGGCTGGCGCATGCACTGAGCCAGCGCCGCCTCTGGCTACTCCGCAGGGTGCTGGTGCGCTTCGGTATGTACCATCGCTCTCACTCAGGGCCGTCGACTATCGCGCCTCGTTCCCCAAACCTCATCCCTCGCACCGCAGCAGATGACCGTCGGCTCGCTCTTGCGCGTCCTGCAAAACTGCCGGTATACACGATCGCCTGAATTGGTGCTGTGCAGCGGCCGGTCGGTCTCTAGTTGACCGGAGCTGCCGCCGCCGGTTGACTTGACGTTCGAGCTCGCGAAGCCCACTCAAGCGAACGGAGAGCAGGGTAGCAAAGGGCGGGAAACGATAGTCATCGCGCAAGCGTCTCTCACCCTCACCTCGCGCAAGCTGACTGGAAGAGGTGTTCTGTGTTGCAGCGGCTCGAAGCAGAAGTACGGCGCCTTCCTCCCTACGCGGGCGCGCGCAGCCAGTCGACTCCGCTGGCATCGTCAATCCCGCTCGCTTGCTGACTCAAACTGTTGGGCGACATACTCGATCTCGCTCTGCTCCGCTCGTCCTCTCGCTCGCGTTCATGCTGTGCCCCGGCAAGCCGGATGCGTTCCGCGATTTGCTCTCGGCGTTCGTCAGGCCGCTCGTCGTCGACGGCGACTTCACGGGCAGGGCAGCGCTCATGCAAAGCACGCTGAGGCCAGGGCGCAGGCGGCAAAGATGGCATCGCCGATCTCATGCAAACGTACGCACTACCGATGCTTCAGCCTTTTTCTGGGGTTTCTCGGACCTGCTGAGATGAACAAGGACTTGCAGTAGGGGGTGTGCGCAGTCGTGTGCGAGGAGAGGCCGGGTGCGAAGCGCCTTCCGCTGACCAGGCACGAGCAAGCGACCAGAGGAGCGCGTCCGCGCAGTGCACTGTCGTCTGAGAAGCAGCAGCAGCAGCAGCAGCAGCTCCTCGAAGATCTTGACACGGGGTAGTGGATCAGGTCACGAAGGGATGCGTGAGCTTGATTACAAAATGTGTAAACCTTCGATCGCGCTTGCCGCCCAGAGGCTCGGCGCGCGCGCGGCTGCTTTGTCTGGGCGTCCTCTTCCTCCCCCCGTCCGCCTTCCCCCCTCCAAGCCTCCTCCCGTCCTCAAGCAACCCCCCCTCTCCGACTCACACTCCTTCAGCACACACTCCTTTCCCTCCTCAGCCATGCTCGCCCTCAAGTCGCTCGCCGCGCTCGCCCTCGTCTCCACCGGTACGTCCCTTGCAAGATCGCGCCCCCCTCTTCCTCCCTTGCTTGCAGCCCCTGACTTTCCCTCCCTCCCTCACCTGGTGCTGCAGTCCTCGCCGACTGCACCAGGAACTACACCGTTCAGGCCGGAGACATCTGCGACTCGATCTGTGCGTTCCTTCCCTTTGCTTTCTCTCTGGATCGAGGGAAGGAGGCGTGAAGGAGAGGGCCCGCGCTTTGTCAAAAGGCAGGCGCGCGCCGAGGTTTTCTCCTCGACGCGACGGGCGCGCCGACGCCTTGTCCCCCCTGCAACCTCCCTCCTTGCTCGGAGTTTGCGGCACTGCCTCGCAGCTGAGCAGCGACGAGGCATGCTTGCAAGTGGCGGGTGTTCGAGCCTCCTTTTGTTGGAGGAGACTCAGGAGGCAGTTGGGACGCGCCCGTGGCGCTCGAGGGCTGCGGGCTTTGTCTTCTACTGCTCCGCTCGGACCTCCCTCGACGTCCGATTTGCTCCAGCCATCCGGTCTTCTGTGGCAGAGTGGGCTGCTGGCGGGTTCTCCAGCCTGCTGGTTGGATGGGCGGATGCGGATGGGCTCGGGCAGGTGGATGGATGGGCGCGACTGTGCTCCTTCCCCTCCCTTTCATCACTCAACCTCCACTCCCCTCTTTCCCCTCCCTTCTCTTGGCTGCTTTGCCTTGCCGTCTTCATCCGCTGACGTGCCTCCTCCGTCCCTCCTACCTCAGCCCGCACCCAGTCGGTCAGCACGTTCCAGCTCGCGGTCGCCAACAACGTCGTCAACGACGCGTGCTCGAACCTTGCGGTCGGGCAGGAGCTCTGCCTCGGCTGGCCCGGGCTCGACTGCGACACCACCTACGTCGTCAAGAGCGGCGACTCGTGCGATGGGATCGCGGAGACGCAGGGGCTTAACACGACTGTTCTGTTCCTCAACAACCCTCAGGTGCGCCCGTCTCCCCTCCCCCCATCGCCTTTCTACCCCTGCAGAGTGCTGACACCTCCCCGCACACGCGTGCAGATCGACTCGGCCTGCTCCAACATCTACATCGGCGAGGTTCTCTGCACCGCACCGACCGCGTTCGTCTACCCCGAGACGGTGACGATCGCGAGCTCGGACGCGCCTGCGTACATCGCCAGCGCCGACAGCTACGAGGAGCTGCCGTGGTGCGAGGACGAGGAGTAAAACACCTCTCCATTCCTCCCTGTCTCCTCCCCTTCGGCCCGTCTCTGCTTCAAGACCGTACCAACTACCCCAACCCAACCCGGAACCGCAGAGACACCTTCACCCTCTTTCCGCGCCGCGCGCACACCCTATACCCGTCTCTCGCTCAACATCCCCTTCTCTTCAACCAGCACTCGTACAGTATCTTTTGTCGGACGGTTCGCTTTTTGCCCCTCTGCTTGCTTTACTGCTCGAGCCTGTCCGCTTCTTCATGCCACCCACGCCGCCTGCGCTCCTCATGACGAACCCTCGCGACGCCCCCTTCTTTCCTCTTCATAAGCAGCTTGACGCTGCCCTCATCTTTCCCATCTCTTCTCCGGTTTCGCTTCGCACCTTGCTTCTTGCGCATGCCCTTGGTCTGGTACTCATGAGTTTCACAACTGGTCTTGCCTTGTGTGTCGATGCGGGGTGAGGGCGCGGGGTCCGCGGTCGTTGGAGGGCCGGCAGTCTCGGCGTGAGTCCGCAAGCAAGCGGGAGCCTCGACCGGCTGCCCTTGAGGGACGGACACCCGTCGGGAGGCAAGGCGGGGGGCGTACGAGAGAGTGCTCGTGACGGGCGCGACGGATCGACGCGTGCGTCTTGTCGGACGCGTCGGGCTTTCCCTCCGTCGTCGTCGTCCTCCCGCCGCGCTCCTCTGTCCCGGCACGCTCTCTGGCCTGTTCTCCTCAGACCCCGGACAGCACACACGTCTGCAAGATGGCCGACCCGCACGCGCTTCTCTCTGGCCTGACCGCAGCCGACCTCTTCGCGCCCTTCTCGTCCTCCCCGCCGGCGGCCGCGCGCTCGCCCTCCCCGCCGCCGGTCACCCGCAACCCGTCCGCCGCCTCCGCCGCCGCCGACGACGACGACGACGCACGCAGGCGCGAGATGGACGCACTGCTCGACGGGGTGCGGTTCGACGACTTTTGGTCGGACGAGGCCGGCAGCCTGCCGCCGACGCCGGTCGTGCGTCGTTCCTGGCTCATGCTGAAGAAGGACGCGCAGCGCAGCTGCTGATCAAACCCTGTCGTCCTCCGCCGTCCCCCCCTCGCCGCCGCAGAAGCCCAAGCCTCAGCGTCGACCCCCACCTGCCCCGGCGCTGCTCGCCCTCCGTCCCCCCGCCGCGCCCGCACCCGAGGCATGGCGTCCGCGTCCCTGGGCGCGCTGCGTCGTCCGCAAGTCCTCGTCCTGCCTAGGCGCGGTCGCGCTCGAGTGCGAGGTCGTGCGCTGCTGCCCCGCGCTTGCGGGGAGTGAGGGCTGGAGGGTAGGGGTTGAACTGAAGGACGAGTGGCTCGAGTGGAGCGTGAAGGAGGGGGACACGGTGAACCTCGTCTCGCCGCTGCTACCTGCGTTGCTCTCCCCTTCGGCGGACGGCGACGGCGGCGGGGCCCATATCGACAAGGCCGTTCTGCGCCTGTCCTCACGCAATCAAGACGTCGACAACCTGCTTGTCCTCCATCCGGACGTCCTGGTCCCTGCGACGTCCCTCTCCACCGCGCTCTCGTGCCCGCGCCGCGCGGCGCTGCGCGCGCTCGTACGCAGCGCGGGGGGCGGGAGCAAGGCGCTCGTCGAGGGCAACGTGCTGCATGCGGTCGTGCAGGATCTGCTAGGGCGGAGCACGGGGCCGGAGGGTGGGTGGGGGGAGGGGGAGATCGATCGCGCGGTCGACCGTGCGCTAGGCGAAAGCGCGCCCGTCGACGGCGGTGCGGAGGGCGCACAAGAAGCACCAGCGGACCCAGATGCCGTCAAGGGCGAGGTGTTCCGCGCGGGCCTGGACGGCGGGTGGGACGCACTGGTGGACGAGGTTCGGGAGCGCGCGAGGGCTGCGTTCAGCGAATTCGGGTGCCAGTTCGTCGTGCGTCTTCTGTCCTGCCGCTTCGCTCGCTCGCTCGCTCGCTTTGCTGCGCTTGGGAGGGACTGACGGATCAACCTTCGTACGGCTTCATCGACGCTGGCTGCTGCTCTTCGTCTGCCCCTGCGCCTATGTCGATGCGCGCGCAGGCTCCCGACCCACATCTCACCGCCTCCTCCTCCTTCTCTTCCTTTTCCTCCTCCTCCTCCAAACCGCCCCTGGAAACCCTGCGTCTCCGCGGCCTGCACGCGATCGAGGAGGACCTCCGCTCGCCCCTTTGGGGCATGCAGGGCAAGGTCGACGTCTCGGTGCAGGTGAGCGGGCTCGTGCTGCCTGCGCACCTGGACCCGCTGTCGCGCACGACGTCCGCCCGCTCGGCGTCGGCCTCGACGTCGCGGTCCACTTCGCTCCTGGCGCTCCCGCAGCTTGCTGAGGGCAAGAGCGAACGCGCGCTCTGGGACGTGCCGTTCGAGCTCAAGACGGGGCGCGCGATCGGCGGGAGCGAGCACCGGGCGCAGACGAGTGTGTACTGCCTGCTGATGGAGGAGCGGTACTGTGCGTCCCTTTCTTATGCCTCCCTTCTCCTCTGCGCCCGTACTCTCCGATAGTTCTCTGGTCTTCCGCCGAAGCTTTTGCTCTCCCCGCCCGAGGACCGCGTTCGCTGACGCCCCAAACGCACCAAACAGCCCGCCCGGTCCCTCAGGGCCTGCTCTACTACTCGCAGCAAAGCCAGGTCCATCCTGTCCCCTTGGACAAGCGGGACGTGCGGGCGCTCGTGGGAGTGCGCAACGGCGTCGCTTGGTGGGAGAAAAGGCGGGGGAAGGTCGGCGCCGTCGAGGGGACGGAAGCCGAGTGTGCGCCTGCGTCTCAGACCGCTCAAGCTCAGATGCAGGCGACGGCGGATGCGGGTGCGGCTGAGGGTAAGGAGAAGGACGATGCTGAAGAGGAGGACGACAAGCGCAGGCTGCCGCCGACGATCGACCAGGCGTACGCGTGCTCGCGGTGCTACCAGGTGGACGTGTGCATGCTGTACCGCACTGTGCGTTTTTCCCTCTTTTCTTGCCCCCTTCTTTTTCACTTCCGGCAGAATCATCCGCTGAAGCCCTCTCTCGGACGCGCAGGCTGTCGAGCAAACTTTCGACTCGTCTTCCCCCATCGCCCCCCTCTACGCCTTCAAGACGTCCCACCTGACGCCTGCGCATCAGGACTGGTTCAAGAAGTGGGAGGCACTCGTCACGCTCGAGGAGGAGAGCGCGGGCCGGTTCGGACGGGAGGTGTGGGCTGTCGGCGGGGAGGAAAGAGAGCGGCTGGGCAGGTGCGTCCCTGCGCTTCGTCCCACGCTGCGGGCGGTAATGGCTTCGCTAACAGGCGTTACTCTGGGATGCGCGGCAGGTGCTTCAACAACATGGTCCTCGTACCAACCTTGCCTTTGGCCTCTGTTGGTCCTTCAGGCTCAGGCACCACCACGCCCCGTACGCGCATCCACCGGCATACCTACACCTTCGCGCGCGTGGCCGCTGTCCCCGTCGACCCGCACGCAGCAGATGCGGCCCGCCCCTCCTCGCTCCTAAACGGCCACATCGCGGTTAACGACCCCGTCGCGATCTCCCTCCTGGACCCCTGCGGCGGGGGCGGGCTCGTGAGCATCGCGCGCGGGTTCGTGCTTGCGCTGGAGTGCGAGAGCGTCACGGTAGGGCTGGACGGGGAGCTCGATGAGCGCGTGCTACGCGAAAGGCTGGACGCACGCGAGGCATTCACCGCCGGTGGCAGGAGTGGCGGAGGATATGTGGGAGGGGGGAAGCTCAGGTTCAGAGTCGACAAGGACGAGCTCGCGTCCGGCATGGGCCGGATCAGGGACAACCTCGTCCAGCTGTTCCTTCCCCCTCCCGCACCTCCACCTGCCAAGCCCCCTACACCTGCCGCGCTCTCAGCAGCGGAAACCGCCGCGCGCCTACGAGCGACCATCGTCGACCTTGCTCCGCCCAGCTTTGACCCTCTGCCCACCGCGGCGTCCCTGCCCGCCTCCCTCAACCCGGACCAGCAGCGCGCGGTCCGCACCGTGCTCGCAGCGCGCGACTTTGCGCTCGTGCTCGGCATGCCGGGAACGGGGAAGACGACGACGATCGCGGAAGTGGTGCGCGGGCTTGTGCGGGAGGGCAAGAGCGTGCTGCTCACGGCTTATACGCACTCGGCGGTTGACACTATCGTGCGCAAGCTCGCGGAGGGGGAGGGTATGGGAATATTAAGGCTCGGGAACCCGGACAAGGTATGTGTCGCAGTCCTTAGCAGGCGGGCATCGCTCGCCCTCTATGCTGACGTACCTTTTGTGCACAGGTTCACCCCGAGGTCGCAAAGTTCACGCTCGGCGCTCGCGGCCCGGCCCAGAGCATGGGCGAGTACGCTGCGCGCCTGCTCTCACCCCGAGTCGTCGCGACTACCGCCCTGTCGATCGACCAGTTGCGTCTTTCCTCCTTTCCTTCTCTCGCGCGTGAGGCTGACCGAATTGGTGGGGGAAAAAAAGCCCGCTGTTTGCCCAGCGCATGTTCGACGTGTGCATCGTGGACGAGGCGAGTCAGATTACCCTGCCCGTCTGCCTTGGCCCGCTCAGGTTCGCGCGGACGTTCGTGCTCGTCGGGGACCACTTTCAGCTGCCGCCGCTCGTGCGTGTCCTTCTCTTTTCTTCTCAGGCTGTCAAGCTATTAGGCTGACCCTTTGTATTTCTCCGGGTCGGCGGTTCAGGTCAAGAACTCGACTGCGCGCAAGGCAGGACTCGAGACCTCGCTCTTTCGGCTTCTCCACGGCGCCCATCCGCAAGCGACCGTCAGCCTCGCCCGGCAGTACCGGATGAACGCGCCCATCATGGCCGTTGCGAATGCGCTCGTGTACGGTGGGCGGCTCGTGTGC
The DNA here is from genome assembly GCA_014825675.1 of Cystofilobasidium ferigula. Taxonomy (NCBI): domain Eukaryota; kingdom Fungi; phylum Basidiomycota; class Tremellomycetes; order Cystofilobasidiales; family Cystofilobasidiaceae; genus Cystofilobasidium; species Cystofilobasidium ferigula. Next base: position 49,882 of record MVAM01000030.1, read on the forward strand.
GGAGACGAGGGCGTCGCGCGGGCGCGGCTGGAGGTGCCGAGAGTGGCGGAGGTGGAAAGGTTGTTGAGCGACGGAGAAGACGGGGGTGAAGGCGTGCAGGATTGGCTGCAGAAGGTGCTCGACCCGGAGTACGTCTACCATCCGTCCTTTTGCCCCGATACTGCCCCCGCTCATCGACCGCCGCCCTCGTGTTCCCTCGGCACCAGATGCAAGGCCATCTTCCTCAACACGGACCTCGCGGACCTAACCGAGTCGCGCGTCGGCGATCTGGTACAGAATGTCGGCGAGGCGCACGTCGTGCAGGTCGTCTGTCCCTTCTCTCCTCCCTGCCCCTACCCGCCGCGCCTGACGGCCTCGTGTGCCCCCCACCTTCGCCCGCCGGCCGCGCAGATCCTCCAAGCCCTGTTGGCAGCTGGTGTCCGTCCCTCCCAGCTCGCCGCCATCACCCTCTACCGGCAGCAGATCAAGCTGCTCGAGCGCACGCTCGCTGCGCGAGACGTGCACGGCGTCGAGGTGCTGACTGCGGACAAGAGCCAGGGGAGGGACAAGGACTGCGTGCTGGTGAGCATGGTGCGCAGCAACAAGCACGGCTCGGTACGTTCCTTTCCCCTTTTTTTCTTTCCCCCGCTGGTTCCCTCTGTCCCGGGCCAAGGAGGAGGCAAGACCTGTCGAGCTAACCGGATGCTCCCGGGGGGGATGGGCAGGTCGGCGAGCTCCTGCGCGACTGGCGGCGCGTCAACGTCGCGCTGACGCGGGCGCGGCGCAAGCTCGTCGTCCTCGGCTCGCGCACGACGCTCGCGGCCGACGGCGGGCTCGCGAGGCTCCTCGCGCTCATGGACGCGCACGGGCAGGTGGTCGATCTGCCGGACGGCGTGCTCGGGCAGCACGGTCGGCTTGCCCACCTGCGGCTGGGGAAGGAAGAGGTCGGGGAGGACCGCGGGTCGGTGGCCGTCAAGGAGGAGGAGGAGGAGGCTGGCGGGAAGAGCGCCGGCTCGCCAGCGGCCGCCTTGCGCACACCGCCGCTCGCGACCCCCACCTCCGGGCGCAAGCGTCCGTCCACCCGGCTCGAGCTCAGGGCGGAGCCCGACGGCAAGGACGCCGCCGCCGCCGCCGAGAGCGCGTTTCAAGACGGCCCGGCAGCAGCGCCGACGCCGACCCGGGCGCGGCCGAAGCGGGCGCGGCTGACGGCGGAGGCGCTCGTCAAGGGCCGGCCGCTGCTCAAGGACGTGCTGAACGAGCTCAACGGGTGATCTTTGGGGTTTCCTGCTGTTGCAGGATGGTTCGCATCTGGTCTCGCGGGGCGCGAAAGGTTGAGTTGAGTATCGCCATGAAAGAGGGAGAGTCTAGTGCGCGGAAGGAGAGCAATCCGAAGAGAGGTCGTACAGGGAAAAGCAAGGCAGCGCGAAGTGGATAAAAGAGAGGGAGATGGGGGATGGGGTGAACGTCCCGAACTGCTTTGTCCTTATTACATCTCCTCGTCGTACGAGTGTGTCCGGGTGTAGGCGACCGGTCCGAGCTTGTGCGACCTGCGGCCCTCGATCGTCTCGTCCCCGCGCGGGAGGAAGCGCTTGGGCGGGAAGTAGCAGTAGGCCCCCGTCGCGAGCAGGCACGGCACCGAGTCGAAGATGTAGGCAAATTTCTCTGGCGGTGGGCCGCGGGACGAGGACGAGGGTCAGTACGGGCCGGGTGAGGAACACCAAGGGAGCGAGGGGGGCGGGGCGGTGAAAGGGTGGACGTACCGTCCGTTGCGAGCGCGCCGTCGAAGCCCTGCGAATACTCAATGCAGCGGAACACACAGCGCATCATGAGGCCCAAGCACGCCCAGAGCGTCGTGTAGAACACGACCTTCCAGCAGTCGACCTCGCCCCCGGCAAACGGCTGCGGCGCCCACGAGAATAAGCCGTCCGAGTGCCGCCACAGCTCAGGGTAATTCGACCGCACGCGGACGGCAAACACGACGAGCACGCAGACGTAGAAGCCGAAAGAGATGAGCTGGACGATCAGCCCGACAAGCGCGATGTAGTGGCCGTATTTGGCCATGTTGCCGCTGGCGGCCTGCATGCCTGACCCGCCGGCCTGGATGATGAAGGTAACAACGTCGCACATGACGCTGGGTGGCCGGCAGAACAACTCCCAAGGAGGTCAGCATGCTTTCGGAGGACAAGACACAAGTGAGAGAGTTCGAGGGGGACGCACAAGATCTTGGTGATGAGGCTCGCGCGCAGTAGCAGGCAGTTGACGGCGACCGTGTCGGGTCCGAGCGCGTTGGCCATCTTGCCCAGCAGCTGGTCTGCATAAACAAGATGTCGGGGCAACGCCAGCGCCAGTGGGTCAGCCGAGAGAGGCAAGAAGCAAAGAGTAAAAGGGACGCACAGCAGCACGCGAGAAACGCGCACGGGCTGAGCAGGATGAGCAGCATCGAGATCGAGTAGAGCAAGATGGAGAACAGGTTCGAGTGGACGACGACGCGGACCGCGAGGCCGGCCGTCATGGCCGCCAGACCGATCGGGAGGATGAGGAGGTCGCGATGCCGAACGAACTCTGCATCGCGCGTCGTTAAGGTGAAGTCAGCGCCCGAGAGGCATTAGCAGGATGCACGCTAAGACGCGCGCACGAGACAAGGTAAGGGACGCACGGATCGACGAGACGACCGTCAGGATGCCGAAGAGGCCGGCGAAGATGACGGCCGGGGCGATGGTGGGCACGTAGCCAGCGATGGGCCGCTTGTAGTTGGCTGCGCCGGGGTCGCTCGTCTGATAGTCCTCGTCGGCGGCCTGCCGCGGGTCCAGCGGGCAAGATGACGGCTGCGCGTCAGCGAGGGACGCCGTCGAGAGGGGACGCGCGACGCACGAGGACCGTCTGCGCACTAGCGAGGACGAGCACAGCCAAAGCTGGGAGCAGCTTGCTGCGGGCGGAGGCGACCATGGTTGGGGTCGTCGGTTGTGGGGGGGTATAACGCGATGTGCTGCGCGCGTCGGTCAGGCCCGAAGGAGCGGGCGTGCGGGCGAGCGAGGAGAGGGGGCAGGAGCGGGCGGGCGAGCGAGCGAGCGAGGAGAGGAGAGGGGGAAGGACGAGTAGGTTCCAGGCGCAACCGACGCTTTCAAGAGAACGCGCTGCCCAGCCGAGACGGCCACTGCGGCCCTGGCTGGGCTTCGGCCAGGCGCCAACTGGCCGCCCGCCCGCCCATCCGATCAGTCCTTCAGTACTTGCATCAACAGAAACTGTATCCGCACCTGCATACAAGCTGCCCTCTAGCTAAACCTTGTGCTCCTGCAGTCATGTCGCACCATAGATGTCTGCCTGTTGGATGGATGGCTCGACCGGCGGCGCGGGGCAACGGCTGGCAGCAGAGCGAGCGAGCGCGGAGGATCATCGCCACGACGTACGCCTGCAGCGCTGCACAGCTCGTATCAGCCGCAACCTCCCACCCTCCCTTGTTAGCGCCGTTGATGAAGCTGCAGTCAGCCAGCGCTGCATGCACGCACACAGCCTTGCAAGGTCATCTGCGGCGACAGGTGCATGACCCGTCGACGATCGTAGCTTGGTCTCCGCCCTTCGCCGGTCGCTCCTCCCCTTGGATCGGCCCGCGCAGCCAAGGCCCCGTCCGCCCGCCCTCAGCGAAGCTGCCAATGCCCTCGTCTCCTCCCTCGCCGTCCCCTCTCCGCCCGGGCTGACATCGCCGTCGGAGGGTTGCCCCTCCCAGGCTGACGGCCGCCGCTCACGACGGATGCTGCCGTCAGGGAAGGCTCGCGCGGGCCTCGGAAGGCAGGGGCCCGCCCGCCCTGACGTCCTTTCAGCCTGTCGTCCAACCACCCCCTCCTTCCCCCTGCGCTTCCTCCCCCACTCCTTCCGCCCCTTCTTCTGGCCCCTTTGCCCTCGCTGACATCGCCTGGAACGGAAGCTGTCGACTCGAATGGGGGGTTCTTCACTGACCACCACCCACCTCCCCTCTCTTCCCTGCCTCTCGCCATTGTCCCTCCCTTCCTGCACCGCACGCCGCCGCCGCCGAGTCTTCACCTCTGCCCCTGCTCATCCACGCCTCCCTCGCGCGTCGCCCACAGTAGTTCCCGTCGCCTGCCATGATGCTTGCCCCGACGCACGCACCGCTCTCGCCTTCCCTCGCCCCCTGGCCCGCCTCGCCCTCAACCCTCGACAAGGAGAACGCAGCGGCGTCTTCGTCCTCCCTCGCGCGGCGCAAGTCGCGGGCGTTCCTCGCGTCGACCCCGTACGACCGCCCGGCGCACGCCCCGTCGTCGGCGGCGGCGGCGGCAACGGCAAGCGGTAAGCGGCGCATCCACTCGGTCACGAACATCGTCGGCCCTTCGTCATCTTCCTCGTCCGCTCGCCGGCCGCAGAAGGGCCTGCGCGTGCCGTCCCTCGCCGCCGTCGCTTGCAAGATCGAGAGCCAGGCGCCGCTCGTCGAGGGGCACGAGGCGTCGCCGACCCTCGACCCGCACCAGCTTCAGCAGCAGCAGCACGTGCCGAGGTCGCCAGCGGGCGCGGCGGTCACCTACGACAGGGCAGGAGGGGCGTTCCTCCCCCTCAGCCTGCCGCGGCCTGACCGGATGGCGGTCATCGACGTCGTTGCAGTCGAGGCGCTCGAGGGTGTCGTGCGTCCTTCCTTCTCCCCCCCCCCCCCTCCCTCTTGCACAGAGTCGCGCTGTTTCGCTCCTGTTGACTAACTCTGGCCTTGCTGGCGTCAACGACAGCCCTATCCTTACGTGATGGACCGTCTGATGGAACAAGGTCCGCTCCTGCTCCAGCATGCCCTCGCGGCTCGCCTCGCCCAGCCTACGCCAGGGTCGTCCGGCGCGCAGAAGCTCGTCCCGCCGCTCCCGCCGGCGCTCGAGTTCGACCTGCGCCTGCCGGCGCTGGCGCCTGCGCCTGCTGCTGCGTCGTCGGTCGGTGCGACCGCGGCGCTCGCGCCCAACTACGTCCTTGCGGTTCGACCGCCGCCGACGGGCGCGGGCCAGCAGCAGGGCACGCTCCTGCCGATCCACGACCTCGTGTACCGCGCGACGTGCGCGCACCTGCCTCCCATCCCCCCGCGCTCCCCGTCGCTCCCCGCGACCTCCCTTCCGGTCGTCAGCATCACGCTGCCCTCGCCGTCGACCCTCCCGGTGCTCAACACGTTCCTCTACACTCAGCGGCCCGACGTCCTCCTGTCCTCGCTCCTCGCGCTCCCGCCCTTCCCGGCCGGCGCGCCGCGCACGAGGGCCCAGCTCACGGCGCACCTGGCGGCCAGGATGGACCTCAGGCAGCTGTTCGAGCGCGTCGGCGTCGTCCATCAGGTCTGGGGCAACGTGTGCGCGCTCGGCGTGGCCGACGCGCTGCTTTGGAAGGCGCTCGACACCGGTGCGGTTTCCTCCCTCTCCCTACCCACACGTGTCCTAGGCACCCGTGCGTACTGAAACCCAGACGTCCTTCGCTGCGGCACACACACACAGCCTGGGAGGTCCTCGTCGGCTCCGTCGCCCTCGTCCAGTCGCGCGCCGCCGGCTGCCCCGCCTCCGTCCCTCACGCACACGCGCACCCGCCGCACACGGGGCCGACGCACCGCCCCGCCCACCCGTCGACCGCAATCGCGGCCGCACGCGCGCGCACGCTCGTCCCCCCGACACCGACGCTGCCGACGAGGGCGCCGTCGCCTGCGCTTTGAGAGACGCGCGCGCGCGTGCCCCGCCCCTTTTCGCGGATTCGACCACTTTGAGTCCTTCCCCTTGCCTTAATCGTACTTTCGCCCTCATGCCGTCTCCCCCCCCCCCCTCCCTGGGGTACATCTTAGCTTGTCTCCGCTGCTTTCCCCCCCCCCCCCCCACCCCCACCCCCACCGTTGAACTACGAACACCTACTTTGCACCACTAAATCGATGAGCGCTCTCAGAAACCGGCAGCATGCATCGTTGGCCGAGCGTGAGCGACGCGCATCGACCGGCCGCGCGCACCTCCCTGGCCCGGTGCGGCTGGAGGCCCGGTCCGAGAGCGCCCGCGGGCACAGCGCGAAGAGATCCGGACGTGCAGAGACGGTTCAGGCGATCACGTTGGGCGGACGAGCGCCGCGGTGGAGCATGACGGAGGGGATCGACGGACGACGGGTCGTTTCACGAGCGAGAGGCGCGCAGAGGGGAGACACCACCCGCACCACCGCTGCAGCCTGCTGCGAAGGTCGTTCCGGAAGCGCGCAAGGCCCCCGGGGAAACGGAGGTGCCAATGCGCACTCCTACGACGTCTTCTCCTTCCCTGCGCCCGCTTCTGTGCGTGACGGCCGGCGCAGCGCCCCCCACGCCTTCCATCCGACCCATGCCGCACACGCCCAGACCGCGCCGACCGTGCCTAGCTCGACAAGCGGCGCGAGCTCGGCGTTCCCCACGGGTAGGGTGAGCGTGAGAGGGGGTTGAGAGGAGAGGGTAAGAGGGTGGAGGGTTTGGTTCTCGAGGAGGGTAGCGGGGAAGGGCGGGGGGAGGACTGCCGCAGGAGGTCGGAAGGCATCAATCAGCACGGAGCTCAGCGAGCAGCAACAGCAAGAAGAGCGCACCGAGCAACGTCTGAGCATCCTCGAGCCCGTCGCATACCCACCCGACGACCGGCACGTCGACCTCGACCGTCCGCTCGCCCGCTGCGCCCTCCTCGATCGTCGGGTCGAGGTACCTCCCATCGACCTTGGCCTCCCATCGCTCTGCGGCCTCCTCAAGCCACACCCTGAGCCCCGTCCCGCCCTGCGGCGCGCGCGAGAGAGGCGCCTCGAGTTCGACCTGTCCGAAGAAAGCCGTGCGAGGGTGTGTGGGGAGCTGGTACGGGTCGAGGATGAGCGAGGGGGGCAGGCGGACGAAAGCCTGGAGCGAGCAGGCGGACGGGGACGGCGCTGGGGGGAGGGGGGAGGGCAGGGCGAGGGCGAGCGTCGAGTGGAAGGACCGCGAGGGGTCGAGCGTCCACCTGGGTGCGTCCGGGGAGGCCATCGTCGCCTGTCGAGGGAGAGGGAGCAAGGATCGATTGTTGATGCTCGCGTCGTCGTCGTCGGCGTACATCGTCTCCGCGCAGCAGCCTCGCCGTCCTTGCCCTGGCCATGCTCCCGTCGGCCATCATCTGGTGTCAGGCCCGCGACGTACCTCGACGACTAATGGCAAGCCTCGCAGGGGTTCACCCCTTGTGCACTACTCCAGCTTGGGGTTCGCTTGGATGTGCCAGGGCGTACGTCGTTGGACGAGCTGCGCGCTTCGGGCCCGAACGACCCATCCGCCTGCTCATCATCCGTCCCATCCGACCCGATCCCCAGCCTCCCAAGCGGACGCGACAGCAGAATTTCCGTCGCAGACACCATCATCTTCAACTTGCCGCTGATGAGCTCCTCCCAGCCCGTCCTATCAGGCCTCCCCCCGCTCTCGCCTACGCCGACGTGCCGCGCCTGCTCGACCGCCTTCTTTCCGCTACTCCAGCCGCGCAAGACGTGCTACCACTGCGGGTTCTCGTGGTGCATCGCGCATCTGCATACCGAGGGCAAGGCGCTGCTGCCGCGGGGCGGGGGCAGGCAAGAGTACAAGAATGTGTGCAGGCTGTGCTGGGTGTGGTTGAAGAGTGCGTTCGCCCGTTCCCTCCCTCTGGCAGCCCCATTCATCCAGCTGATGCCCATCCCCTTGCTGATGGCAGTGTCCTCGAGCACCGAGCAGGAACTCAGCAGTTTGCCGGTCAAGCAGCTCACCGGTTACCTCAAGGCGTACGGCCACCAGCTGCCGTGCGTTCGCCCCCCCCCCCCCCCCTTCATCGCGGTTCGCACGGCTGATCCCGACCCCTCTTCGCTGAATCACACACAGGGCCGGAGCGCTTGAGAAGAGCCAACTCGTAGCATTCATCCTCCGTTTGGTCGGTCCCCAGCGCGTGCAGCCCCCAGAGCGCGAGGTGCGTCGCTCGCAGTTCCCATTCCTTTCCCTTGCTGCGCACGAGCTCCGTGCAGCCCAAACGTCCGTGCCCGCTGACAACTATTAAGGAACAGGCTTACTATCGCAAGAACAGCGTGCCGGAGCACTTTATCCTGCTCGAGGACAGCACCCCGCCACCGTCGTTGTCACGCCCCACACCGCCGTCAGCCGGCGCCGCTCAGCCAGCTGCCGCGTCGACGACACGAACCCCTCCGGTTCGATCCTCCCGTGAGGCGCCCCCTTCGTCGCCTCAACCGCCCAGAACTACATCACCACTGGTTCCGCGCGCGCCGCCGTCCCGTACTTCCGCGCCCCAGCCCTCGAATACAAGGCAACCGCCGTCGCGCACGCCGCCGGGCCCTTTGCCCGCCTCCGCCTCGTCTTCTTCCGGTGGCGCCGGCGCGCAGCTCCTTTCACAGCTGCTCGCGCACGGCCTCTACGCGTCCGCCGCGGAGGAGGCCGGAGGACTCTCGGTCGGCGCGCTCAAGGCGGTCCTCAACGCCGGGTGCGTGCGATACGACGGCGTGCTCGAGAAGCGCGAGCTGGTCGACAAGGTACTCGTGCTTGTGCGGGCGGAGCGGGCGCGCCTTGGCCGTCAGGAGGCCAGGGAGAGGGACGAGGTACGCCCAACGGCGACGACGGACAACGTGACGGAGTCAACCGGCGCGGGCGAGGAGTGGGAGGAGGTGCCGCAGTGGGTGAAGGACGAGTGGGCGGCCGCAGTGCCCTCGACCGACCTCGTCGCGCCCACTCAACCGCCCTCTGTCGGCCCTTCACATCCTCCCCCTCCGTCTACCCCAGTGGCGACGGCGACTTCTACGGCTGAGTGTGTCGTCTGCTGCGACAGGTGCACTGCTCCCCCTCGTCATGGCTGCTGCGCGCCTTCTCTGGCTGACCTCCTCCTTCCCCCTTCCCTTGCTCCCACACAGCGAAGCGACGCACGCTGCCATCTCGTGCGGTCACCGCTGCCTGTGTGGGCCGTGTGTAGACGCCATCCTCGCGTCGTCGCGCGAGTGCCCGCTCTGCAGGACGTGGGTCGGCGTCCAAGGGTTCCTCCGCATCTATGTTTGAAATAGCGGAAGGCCGCCGTTGCTGGCGCGTTGCTTCAACAAGATGGACGGGCGCTCTCGGCGAACGAATATCCGGCCAGCCGCGCGCGACGGGAGCTTCTGATTCGCCCGTCAACGCCGCCCGGACGTGCGTACTTGGGCCTTGCGACGCCTCTTTTGGATCAGCGCAGCGCAGACTCACCTTTTAATTTGTAGTGCGTGTCCTTCGCGCTCCTTCGATCAAACAGGCTTTAATTCAATTCGCTGCTGGCCTTGCTCTCAGCAGCCGTTCCGTTCCGCAGCTCGGCCTGTAAGAAGCCTGCGTTTTGAACCAAGCTCCCTTTCCTCCCGCTCACCCAGCATCCAACCCCTCCCCTCCTCTCTTCTCCCTTTCAAGACTTCAAATCCAAAACTTGCCTCACTCGACAATGATTGACATCACGCGCGAAGAGATCAACGCGTCGCTCGAGGGTCGCATCGACTTTGCCCGCAAGTTCATCAACTTCACGGACGACGACGCGGAGGCGCTCAATGCGGCCGCTGCGCTCGTTGGCCCGCTCGTCAAGGGCGTCGTCGACGGGGTGTACTGTGCGTTGTCTGCCGCCGCTATGGCCGCCGGCTGCTGTCCTCTCCTGCGGTTAGGCTGACGCTCTTTCTCTTGACCGTGCTCTGCCCCTCCCTGCTGCTGCTTGCCTCTCGTTGCTTGCCTCTCTTCCCGCTCACAGCTCATCTGTTCGACTTTGCCTACACGAAGCAGTCGTTCCTCCCGCCGAACACCGGCTTCGAGTGCGCCTTCCTTCCTGGAATGTCTTGCGTGAGACCGTGCTGATCATCTGTTTTGGCTGCGCTTACGTCACAGGGGCGACCGGCCCAAAGACCTCGCCAGCTTGACGCTCGACGACCCGCAAATCCACTTCCGCAAGAAGGTTCGTCACTCACCCGGCCTCTACTTGTCCGCGCTGGCGCCCTGACACTAACGAGCTGAATTCTGGCGGGCAGTTCCTCACGACGTGGGCGCTCAAGGTGTTCACGGCGGACTACCGCGAGATGTCGACCTGGGAGTACCTCGACAGTGCGCTTTCCGCTCTCCTTTCCCGCGCATGGACGATCTGTGCTGACTCGGGACCGTTGGCTGTCTGGCTGCAGAGGTCGGACTCATGCACAGTGCGTCCTTTCAGCTGTTCTTCTGCGCCGTGCTCCTCGCTGATCAGCGCAAACCTTTACCCCTCCCCAGCTGGCGTCGCTGGCTTCAAGCACCGCGAGAAGAAGTCGCCCCTGTTCGTTGATCTCACGGCCTGCACGCTCCTGCTCGGCTGGGTCGAGACGGTGCTCGTGAACGCCGTGCTGCCGATCGACGAGGAGACGCTGCCGCTTGAGATGAAGGGTCGCGTGCTGAGCGCTGTGAACAAGGTTCTGTGGATCCAGCAGGACCTGTTCCAGAGGCACTGTACGTCCCTGTCGCACCCTCTGTCACAGGCGCCCCTCTCCATCTGCTGACCTGGCGGCGCTTGACCGACGCAGACATCCGCACGGACGAGGAGTTCGCGGCCTACCACGCGAAGCAGGCTGGCAACACCGCCGAAGCGCCCCAGCTCGCCAAGAAGGCGCCTGCGAGCTCGTCGCTCGTGGCGCTCTTCACGTCGCCCGTCGCGTTCCCGCTCGGAGTTCTCGCGGGCGCCCTTGTGGTGCGCTCGCTGCTCCGTTAAGGCCTTGCATGAGACGCTCTATATCCGTTTATACTTGATGACCCCCCTCCCCTCGTCCCTTCCCTTGCCTCGACTCGCATGCAAGGCCTGTTGGGACAGAAGGGCTCGGATTGTCGTAAGGTCATAAGTATCGTATAGTGCAGCGGTGGACGACAGAGCGCAAGCCTCAGCGCCTCATCATCATGTCGAACCTACAGGCACACACGCACGCATGCACGCGCCGGACGAGGGTCAGCACTGCGCGCCGTCAGGCTCAAAGCAAGGCAGTGGACGTACGGGTTGGTCCTCTTGACCGCCAACGTCTTCCCCTTCGCGCTCGCCGCCGCGGCAGAAACAGCAGCAATGGCGCCACCACCGTCGCCCACGCCACCCCTGCTCTTCTTCCTCGCTTCGCCCGCGCCAGGCGCTGCGGTAGGCTTGCGCTTTGGCGGGCTCGACAACCGCGACGCGCGCTGGATGGCCTCCCTGTTTAGGCACATGTCGACGTGGTCATCGATTGCCTCGATGTCGGAGAGGGGGAGCGATTCCTGCGACAGGCATCAGCAGCCCCAGACGCTTCAGCAGTGAGCGAGCAGGTGAGGGACGTGGAGGGAGCAGCACAAACCTGGCAGATGGGACACTGTACCGCCTCCTCGGCTTCCGCATCGCCCGCCTTCAGCGATGCACCCTCAGTTCGCTTCCCCGGCGATCGCGCCTTCGCCGGGCTCCAATTTGCCACGGGCTGCTTTGACGGGCTTCCCGGGAGGAACAGCGATGGCGAGTGTGTCGCGTCGTCGTCATTGTCCGAGTCGTCCGAGTCGAGCAGCGAGATGACCTCGTTCGGGTCGAGTTTGCCGGAGGACGCCTTGGTCGGGCTGCGAGTGACGAACTTCAGTGTACCGCAAGGCACTCTCATCAGCACCTTGGACGACAGACAAGAGCACAAAGGGACAAGATGTACCCCGTCCAGCCCGCCCGGCTTCACCGGCGCCCTCAGGTCGCGCAGTTGCGTCACCCGCAAGCCGAGCAGGCGCACGCGCATCGGCAGGTTCTCCTCGAGCAGCTGCTGGCCGACCTTGAGGATGCTCTGCGGGCGCCGACGGCACGGGTTACAACCGTCATCGAAGGCAGAAAAGGGTCCTTGTCGCGGACGAAGGGCATAGGGACACGCACATCCTTCGACTTGAACTCGCCGTGGGTGATGGTGCGGTCGCGGGTGAAGACTGCATCGAAGGCCGAAGCTCAGCAAGCGCCCCCAACTAGGAGGGAATGGTCAATGAAAGGGTGGGGGGAGGGAGAGGACGCACGCTTATAGTCGTGCGTCTTGAACTTGAGGCTCAAGCACCGTGCCCCAAAGTCGAGCTGCTCCATGTCCTCCGCAAGGTTCTGAGCAATCTCCTCGAGCTTAGCCTTTAGGTCCTCGGGCTTCCACATGTCGGTAAACGTGCGCTCGACGCCGATCGACTTGCGGTCTTCGCGCTTGCCGGCCGCGCGGATGTTGGACGTCGTGCCTGTCGCGGCGCGCAGGAGAGACGTTACACCCTCTTCGAGCAGCATCAGCGTCGCGCGGTGCGTGACGATGTCGCCACACGTCTTGTAGCCCGCAAGACAAAAGGCATCACTCGTCAGCGGAAAACTTTGGCGCCCTGTGCGGGCAAAGCCGTGAGAGGCCACACACCATGACGCCCAGAGCCTGCAGCTCGCGCTCGCTGACCTTCCCGATCCCAGGCACCTTGCGGATTGGCAGCGGCCCTGTGAACGCGAGCACCGCATCGCGCGTGAACGGGAGCGCGAATTGGCCGTCGGGCTTGTTCATGTCCGAGCAGATTTTGGCGAGCATCTGGCCGCGGGCGTGGGACGTCGCGGATGAGTTAGCCTGGCTGCGAGTGCAAAGGGCGTGCAGGAAGGAACGCACCTTCGTAGGCGCGATCCCAGCGCTGACCGTCAGCCCCGTTTCTTTCCTGACAGCCTCCCGAATCTCTCTGACGGCCGTCTCCCTTCTCTCGCCCCACTCCTCGACCCCCACATCGCGCCCGGCGTCCGCCTCGGACGGGTACAGCGCGTGCAGGTGGTCCGTCAGGTCGAGGAAGGCCTCGTCCATCCCGACTTTGGCAATGCCGGGGTCGTACCGGCCTAGGACGGTCATGACTGAATGTAGCGAGGAGCGAGGGACAAGGTCAGCGTCATTCAGCTGCGACAAGGAAGAGCCTAGAGAGGCGACCGACTTTTGCGCGAATAGTCCGAGTACGATGTAAAGTTGGCCTTAACGAATTTAAGGTGCGGGCAAAGCTTTTTGGCGACGAATCCTGCCCACCAACATTCGGTGCGTCAGTCAAGGGCCACGAAGAGGACGCTAAGAAAGCGGGAAGAGGAGAAGCGAGCGCACCTGCCATCCCCGACCTCACGCCGAACTTGCGCGCCTCGTAGCTCGCAGTCGTTAACACACCGCTACCGACGCCAAACGCGACGCCCTTGAGCGACGGGTCCGCGAGCTCTTCGCAGTTGGCGCTAACGGCGGATTGGCGGACGAACGTCAGCAAGAGCCGGACGCGGAAGGACGAGCGCCAAGTGAGACGCACAAGAAAGCGTCTGCGTCGACGTGGACGAGCGTACGGGACAGATCTCGATCAGCCTCAAGTTTCGCGATCTGCGGCGCGGAACGAATGGGTTCAGTTAGTTGAGCGCAGGAGGAAGGCGCAGCCAAGTACCTGATCCGATGAAGTGACCACGCTGCCTCGAAGCAGTACTCACGATTAGGTCGCACTCTGCCTCGAGCGCCGGTATGTTGGCCAAGGGCAGCAGTTCGTCCCTCTGCGAAAACCCAGGGCAAACAAGTCAGCCGTCGAGCGAGCGGATGAGTGAGACTGGCAAAGGGACCAGGTCGTTCACCCAGGGTGCACGCACTCTCTTGAGCAGCCGCTCGATTTTCCGCCCAAGCTCCACGTCCTTCTGCCTTTCGCGCTCGAAGAACTTGCTCCCTTTGCTCGCGTCGTAGATCGTTTGGTTGATGCGCGACTGGTCGGCGCCGATGCCGCTCTTGTTGACGCTCTGGCCGGCGAGGCGGCGCAGGAAGCTCGCGGTCGCTTGCGTTGCCGGGGGCGGCACGGCGTCATCCGTGGCGATCGTCTGCAGGCCCGCGACGGTATGCACACGGTCAGTCAAGTGTTGCGTACTGCCAGAATCCCTCTGCTCCGTGGGAGGTCCCGCAGCCGGCGGCCACAAGACAGAAGGAGCCCGCCTGCGCGGCGCGGACCCTGGCCGACGCGTCGCCCTTCCCAGCGAGACTCCACCCCTCACCCTCTCAAAGTCGGAAACGTACCTCAGGTAGCCTCGACGGCTGAGACGAGCATATGTGCGTTGGGCTCATCAGCGGGGGGCTCTCAAGCAGAGGCACAGGCGCAGGACGCACCCCCGCGACGGGCGGCTCGGCCTCGGCGCCCTGGAAGCCGCTGCCGGGAGACGCGAACGGATTGGATGCCATGCAGCGCCGAGCGAGCGAGCGAGCGAGCCAGGGTTTCGGAGGGGCTTTGAAAGGTTGCAGAGGGTGCTGGAAGGGGGGAAGATGGCACGGTAAGGGTGCACGCTCGACAAGAGCACCGGCCGTCTGCCGCTGGGCAGCCCGCATGTCGTCCGCGCGCAGCAGCTGTATAGCCAACTCGGCGTTCACACCCTCCCACTTCTTTCCCTGCGACCAGGGTCCAAGCTGGCTCATGTCCCGACGCGCTTGTCTCCAGTCGCTCGGTTTCAGGTTTGAACCGGCGGGGCATCCATCGTATGTGCCCTGCGGAATGCTGAACGAACTCATGGCCGGCGAAACAAGAAAAACAAAAGGCCTGCGCGCCAGCAGATTCTCAGTCGCTGCGCGAAGGAGGGGATTTGAGCCCCATCCACTCTGGACGACAACCCCCTTGCCCCCTCTTCCTTTCCCCCGGCTCTTCTCCTTCCTTTTATTACGAACAGCATGTCTTACGGCGGCGGATACGGCGGCGGTGGTTGTGAGTTCATCCACTTTGAGCCGCGGCAGGCTCGGCTGGAGAGGGGGAGAGCATATCCTCTCCATCTAAGAGCTTCAAGGTGGCTGCGACCTTGACCTCGCAATGGCGCTGACCCCCATACCCCCTTTCTCGCTTCAGACGGTGGCGGCGGAGGCGGCTACGGTGGTGGCGGAGGAGGCTACGGTGGAGGTGGTTACGGCGGAGGAGGAGGAGGCTACGGCGGTGGCGGAGGAGGCTACGGCGGCGGCGGCGGCTACGGCGGAGGTTCGTACGGCGGCGGCGGAGGCTATGGAGGAGGAGGGTACGGCGGAGGTACGCCCTAAAAAGCGTACCGCTTCCGTATCGAACTCAGATTGCTGACCTGTTGCTTTGTGCGTACCGTTATGCAGGAGGCGACCGCATGGGTGGCCTCGGTGCCGGCCTCGGTAAGGCCACCTGGGACCTTGCCTCGCTCCCCAAGCTCGAGAAGAACTTCTACATCGAGGACCCGGCCGTGGCCGCGCGCTCGGAAGCTGAGGTCGCCGCGTTCCGTAACCAGCACAAGATGGTCGTTCAGGGCCGGGACGTCAAGAAGCCCATCACGACGTTCCAGGAGGCCGGCTTCCCGCCGTACATCCTGCAGGAGGTCCTCGCCATGAACTTCCCGTCGCCGTCGCCGATTCAGTGCCAGGCCTGGCCCATGGCTCTGTCCGGCCGCGACATGGTCGCTGTCGCCGAGACCGGTTCCGGAAAGACCATCGCCTTTGCCCTTCCCGCCATGTGCGTCCCGCCGTCGTGTCCCTTCCTCCTTTCTACCCACGTTCTGACATCTGCTCTTCCTCCTCTGCCGCGCCTCGCAGGGTTCACATCAACGCTCAGCCGCTCCTCGCCCCCGGAGACGGCCCCATCTGCCTCATTCTCGCCCCGACGCGTGAGCTCGCAGTTCAGATCCAGGCCGAGTGCACCAAGTTTGGCAAGTCGTCCCGCATCCGCAACACGGCCGTCTACGGCGGTGCGCCCAAGGGCGGGCAGATCCGCGACCTGCAGCGCGGCGCCGAGATTGTCGTCGCCACGCCCGGCCGTCTGATCGACATGCTCGAGTCGGGCAAGATCTCGCTCAAGCGCGTCACGTACCTCGTCATGGACGAGGCCGACCGCATGCTCGACATGGGTTTCGAGCCGCAAATCCGTAAGGTCGTTGCCCAGATCCGGCCCGACCGCCAGACGCTCCTGTTCTCGGCCACCTGGCCCAAGGAGGTTCAGCGCCTCGCTGCCGACTTCCTGCAGGACAACATCCAGATCAACATTGGCTCTGCCGAGCTCTCTGCCAACCACCGTGTTGCGCAGCACGTCGAGGTCTGCACGACGTTCGACAAGCGCGGCAAGCTCGTCAAGCACCTCGACCAGATCTCGCAGGAGAACGGCAAGGTCATCATCTTCACCGCGACCAAGCGCGTTGCCGATGAGCTCACTAAGTACCTCCGCCAAGACGGCTGGCCCGCGCTCGCCATCCACGGCGACAAGCAGCAGCAGGAGCGCGACTGGGTCCTCCAGGAGTTCAAGTCGGGCCGCTCGCCCATCATGATCGCCACCGACGTCGCCTCGCGTGGTCTTGGTGCGTTAAACCCCTTCTCCCACCCACCCATATCCCCCTCTTTCTCCCCCTTTGTGACGCTCTCACCTGGCCGGAATCTTTCCGTTCCTCTGACGTCGTTGAGCAGGGTGACCGCCTCTTCTCACAAAAGAAGGCGCTCTCACTGCACTCTCTGCGGCGTCTGATCGTGTCCGAAAGGCAATCGGCGGTTCGCTGGCTCTCCCTTTTGCCGGGGAGAAGCCCTTCGAATCTCCGTCGTCCTTTCTGACAGCCAGCGATGAGGCGGTCGCGCTCTTTGGCGTGCCCCTTGCTGATGCAAACCCCCGTTGCTTATCATCCTTTGCATGCCTTTGTTGCGTCCTTGCCGCGTCTTGCTCACCACAGAGTGCGTCCATCCTTCGTGCTCTTCTCTCCTGCATCCTGTCGTGTGTGCTGACTCGCCCCGTTTCCACCTTTCTCACCCAGTGTCAAGGACATCAAGTACGTTATCAACTACGACTTCCCTAGTAGGTTCTCTTTTCCCTTCTCTCCTGCTCGGAGGTGCAGCTCGGCTGACTCACAATACCGCCCTCTCAGACAACTGCGAGGACTACATCCACCGCATCGGTCGTACCGGCCGAGGTGGTGCAACCGGCACGTCGTACACGTACTTCACGACCGAGAACTCGAAGGTATGTCCCCTCACCTCTTGCTTCTCTGCTTCCCACTATCGGACGACGGCTGACCTTGACCTCTCCCCTCTCGCGCTCGTCAGAACGCCCGCGAGCTTGTCGGCATTCTCCGCGAGAGCAAGAGCGAAGTTCCGCCCGAGCTCGAGGAGATGGCCTCGTACGGCGGCCGTGGTGGAGGAGGCGGCGGTGGATACCGCGGCGGAGGAGGCCGTGGTGGCGGACGCGGTGGCGGAGGAGGCTGTGAGTTGTTTTTTTTTTCCTCCTTTCTTGCTTCTCGAGGGCGCCCAGCGCTGACCGGTTGTGATCGTGCGCTGCTACAGACGGCGGCGGGTACGGCGGCGGCGGAGGAGGAGGCTACGGTGGAGGCTACGGCGGCGGCGGAGGAGGCAGCCGCTGGTAGGCTTCTCCCAGCGTTGCCCTGCCTTCCTTGCGCATCCTTCGTTCTTATCTGCTTCCCTTCTATCTTTCCTCCTGGGCATCCCTTGCTGGCCTCGCGCGCGAATGGCAGGCGGCTTGCGCCCTGGCTTTCCTTCCGGCGTCCTTTTGTCAGTTAACCGCATCTAGATGACCATGCACAACGCTTTGCGTCTGAACCGCGAGCAAGGCAGCTCCTCCAGGCCTCATCTGACCACTCTAGCAGCAGCAGCGCGCCCTGGCGCAACCGTGGACTCGTGCGAACCTGCGCCAGCTTGTTCGGCTGTCGTCCGTACTCGAGGTGGAAGATTAATCCGCCGCACCCCTACTGTCTAGCCCACCCCTGCTGCCTCCTCCCTCCCCCAGCGCTGGCTCTTCTCGCCCCATCCCGTATCCTGCGCTTGCTTTTACGCTCGACCTGCCGGCCTTGCGCGACGAGCTTGGACGGGCGGGATGTGCCTGCGAGCCGTCGTTCCCGGCCCTTTGATGCGTCTTGTCCTGTCTCGCGATCGGCCGTGCGCCTTTCTTGTCCGCCCGGACGGGCAGGTCGCCGGCCGACCGCGAACCAGCGTGCGCCGCCTGCTGTTCCCCCGCTGACACTTGACACTCTTGACAACCGGAAAAAGGGTCAGCCGAACAAAGGGACCCTTTGCAACGATGTCGCTGTCGCTGCCGGTTGAGGACGACGAGCTCGACCTGTGCTTCCCGACCCGCCCGCGCTCGACGACAACGGGGATCGCGCTCGACTCGCTCAGCCCTGCCGCACTCTGCCACGCCTGCTGGGACACCCTCGACGACGACGACGACGACGACGACATGCAGCAGCCATCGACAACGGCCGAGCGCAAGGACCCCTGTGCGCCTTCGACGGCCGCGGGGGACGTGCGGGGGGGCGCTAGGGGGCTCGAGCTCGACCTGCAGGCGATCCTCGAGAGCGAGACCGACGATCCGGCCGTTGCTGCGACGCCTGTTGACGCTACCATCTCCCGCCCGAGCACCCCCCCGCCGCGGTCGCGCAAGCCGTCGTTCGGCAGCCCGCGGATGGGCGGCGTGCGCTGGGGGAGCATGTCTGCTCCTTCGGCAGCGGGATCGACGACGCCTGCGCTCGGACTCGCCTTCAGCCCGCCCTCCAGCCGCCGGTCATCCCCGCCGTCCATCAACCCTGTCCTCTCGCCACCGCTAGCGGCGTCGGGTCACGCCCCCAAGGCCCTCAAGGGCAGCGAGGAAGGCGAGGAAGCTTCCCCTCCCCACAAAGTTGTACCCCCGCCGGCATCCACCTCGACGTCCTCGACACCGACTCCCGCTACCGCGGACGACGCAGCAGCAGACGCAACGTCGGATCACAGCCGACAGCGCCCGTTCTCACAACACACGTCCTCATCCTCGGAGGACGACGAGAGCATCTCATTCGCCTTCCCCTTGCCGCCTACCTCATCGGCTTCCTCCCTGCCTTCCCCGACCGGCCTTCCCTCAACGCCGCCGCCGCCATCCAAAAGCCTGCTCCCGGCCGACGACGGCTCGTTGCCAATCCAGCCAAGCCTCATTCCCACCTTCCCTATTGCTCGTCGGACATTTGTTCTCTCCCCACCAAGGCGTGTTTCCCTCCCCTGTCACTCATTCTCGTTGGATCCACCTGACACCTTCAACTTGAGCAGGATGCGTCGCTCAGCTTCCGCCACCCACTACCAGCACGACGTCAGCAGCAGCACGAGCCGCCCTCCGCCGCCCTTCCTACCGCCCGCGCCCCCACTAACATCGACTTTGCCCCTGAGGACGCGCGCGAGACAGCAGTCCGAGTCGTCAAACTCGTCCGGCGGCCCCGTCTCGCCACCCCTCACAACCACTGCCAGTCCCACTACGTCGATCGGGACGTCGTCGATTGCCTCGCGCTCGAGTGTGCGCTCGCCAAAGGCGTCCAAATCGCAAGGCAAGGATCACGGCGGCGGGTGGACGTCCCTCCTCTCGGCGTTCCCGAGGAGCGCGAGCAAGACGTCCCTCGGGGCCTCGCCGTCGATGCACGGCAGTATCCGGTCGACGGCGTCGGCTAGATCGGAGCACTCTGACCGCGCGCTGCTGCCCGCAGCCAGCTTCAGGCAGTCGTCTGCGTCGTTTGCTTCGTCGCAGCCGATGGGCGCATCCTTCTCGTCCGACGCTCGCCTCCCCTCGTCATCCTTGAAGGCAACTTCGTCGCACCCGTACGCTAAGCAGTCCGATGCGCACCTGGCCTCCGGCCGCCTCTCGGACCCGCCGTCGATCTCACACACGGCCCAGCAGCGGCGTTCGTCGAACCCCCTGCGCGCGGCGGGCGGCGCGTCCCCGCTCGCGCTCGTCGTCGCGGACGGCGACGGCGACAATGACGGGTATAAGTGTCCGGTATGCGTCGAGCGCGTCGGGGCCGAGTTCAGGATCAAGGGCGAGAAGCCGGATGTGATTCCCGAGTGTGGGCATGTGATCCATCATGTGTGTCGCTCCTTTCTCCCTTGTGCAAATCGCTTGCTTGAGCTGACCTCTTGTCTGCCTCTCTTCGATCGGCGCAGGACTGCTTTGTGCACGTGTACGGACCTCTGCCGGAACGCGACCGCTTTGGCGACATGCGCAAGCCCCAGTCGTTCGGCGTCTGCGGCGTCTGCCGAAAGTCGATGAAAGTCGGCGACGCGGCGAGCGCGGGCACGTCGGGCGGCGGCAAGGCGTCGAGTAAGTCTCTCGCCTGCCTTTTGGCCGCCATGCGGAGCACGGATTGAATATGCGGTTGCGCCTTTCCCCAGAGCTGGCCATGCTGACCGGCATGCAGAGCATGAGCGCACCCCCGCCGCCGCTGCTCGTCCCGTCCTCGGCCGGCGGCGGCAGCGGCGGCCTGTCGTACCTCGAGGACTCGGACGGCGACGACAACGATCCAATCAACCCTCTCGTGTCAGGCGCATCGTCGATGCGCTCCGGTCAATCGGACCACGTTCGGTACGAGGCGGCCGCCGGCGCACGGATCGTCGTTCCGAGCATCACTGTCCTGCCGGAGTATCGCAACGTCGTGCGAGGCCGGCCGGGGTCGAAGACGACCGTCACGGCGGCGGTCGTGTTCGAGGTGCCCGACCGCGTGCGCCGCGACGACCACGGCTGCAGCAGCGGGAAGGAAAGGGCGCTGCGCGGAACGCGTTCGGAGCTCGCGCTCCGCCCCTCACCGATGGGCTCGCCTACCGCCGCGCAGGGCGCGTTCGCAGGCGACCAGAACCACCACCCGCGTGCCGGGCCGAGCATCACGCACACGCCGGTCGACATCCTGCTCATCTTCTCCCTCGCCTCGCTGTCGACAACGACGTCGTCTACAGCGTTCAAGACACGCGTCATCCGCTCGTCGCTCTCGTTCATCATGGCCAAAATGGGCCCGCGCGACCGCCTGTCGATCGTCACGTACGAGAGCGGCGCAGACGGCGTGATCCGCAAGACACCGTTCCTCGCGGTCGGGCGAGACGGCGACGGACGGCGCAGGCTGCTCGATCTGGTGGAGAACATGGGCACGGGCGGCGAAAACGACCGCTACGTCGTGCCGCTGCATCGCGAGGAGCGCTCGGACGTTGTCTCGGCTGTCAACGTCGGTGCGTGCAGCTCGCCCTCCTGCGCACACCCCTCCAATCGCTGGCTGACAGACACGCACTACGCTACTGTAGCTCTTGACGTCCTCCTTCAGCGCAAGACGCGCAATCCCATCTCGGGCGTCGCCCTCGTGTGTGACTCGGCCGACGCGGTCAACCGCTCGCAGATGGACCTCGTCATCGCCCGCGCAGAGGCGGCCGCGGTCCCGATCCACTCGATCGGCTTTGGCAAGGCGCACGACCCGGCGCCACTTTGGCTCATCTCGAACCACACGGCCGGCGACTACACCTTTGTGCCTGAGTGGTATGTCCTCGTTGCTGTAGCTGACAGCCTTGTTTTGGTGTGACTGACCTTTCACCTTGCGCGACGAAGGAACGACCTCCAGGAGTCGCTGGCGGGCGTCCTCGGCGGCATCATGAGCGTCGCCATCACGCACGTCAAATTGCACTTCTCCGCGCTCGACCAGAACTTCAAGTTCTCCAAGGTTTGCGGCCCGTTACATGCCATCGTCCCGCCGGACGGCAACACGATTGACATCGAGCTGCGCGACCTATGCCACGGCGAGAAGAAGGAGATCCTGATCGAAATGGAGCTCCTGACGCCCGGGTCGAGCCACGAGTCGCAGGACGCCAGCGGCAGCGGCGGCCGGTGCGACGACGATCGCGACTCTCGCGACTGGGCCTCGTCGTCCGACTCTGATCGCCGCGTCAGCGGCACCGGCAGCAGCAGCGAGATGCAGAATTCGTTCAGCAGCCGCTCGGCCGGCTCGCGCAGCCAGAATCGCGAGTCCATCTCGGCGTCAGACGCCAACCACCTCGGGGACGCCATGTTCGGCGCGAACGCGGCGATCGAGGAGGTGCCGTGCCTCGAGCTCGACTGCTCGTTTTACGACCCACTCTGCTCAAAGTCGTGCACGCGTCTCGCACGGCCGATCCTGCTCCAGCTCACGCTGCTGCCGCACACGACGGGACCCATCGCCGTTACGCCCGAGACGGTCGTCGTCCGTCGGCGGATGGAGCTCCTCGCATCCGACATGATCTCGCGCGCGCTGATTCTTATCAGCAAAACGCGCGCGTTCGATGCGTCGCTCAACCTGCTCGAGGAAACGCGCGGCGTGCTCAAGAGCAAGATCGACGACCTGATCGAGCAGGTCGGCCGCGACTCTATGCACGACTACGCTAAGAGCGCGAAGAGAGCTGCCCGGGACGCCTCAAACCGCGAGAATCTGTCGGCGCTCGAGGCCATCATGCTCGACATCGGCGCGCTCATAGAGTGCTTTGACGAAGACTCGTGGGTCGACTTCAACCGCGAGCAGAAGAACTTTGGCGCTCAGCAGGTGCGCCGCCTCTCTTTCTTTCACTGAGTTCGGCGTGCGTGCTGACCATTCCCTGACCTCTTACCTCTCAGGCCACGATCCTCCGCTCGCAACGCGCATGGACGCCCAGAAGCGAAATCGAGCGCCTGTACTTCACCACCGAGAACGCCATTGACCTGGTCCAGCAGAGCGCTGCTGCCCCTCGGGACTGATCGGTCCCCTTCTCTTCTCCCCCTGTTTTTATCTCGTCGATCATCTGCACACAAACTTCTCCCTCGCTTTGTCATCTCGTCTTTGGGAACACTCGCTCTGTCACTAGAATCACCTGCATCTGCATGCTACTGCGCTTTAGATCGCTGAAGTCCCGCAAGCGGGGGAGGGGTCGTGTACAAGCAAGAGGGCGCGGGTGAGGTCGGATGATGGAACTGTTGGCCGCAAAGACTGTCAGCGACACGGCTGCAGCTCGTTCGTTCATAGTTCGTCAAGGAGCCTCCGCATACCTCATGCCGCAAAGCTAACCGTCGAGCGAAGGATCACCGGCTGAGCAACAGAAGCGACTGCTGCGCGAACATGCAGTTGCCTCGACCGCGGTACGAGCACGCGCGTCCGACGTCCACCTCTCCCTTCCATCTCTCATATTCTTGCACCATGTCCCAGCCCACCATCTACACGTACCACCGTCTTCCTGCGCCAGGATCAAGCGATGACGCCCCAAGCGGGACGTTCAACTGCAGCTCGTGCGGGCTCGTCCTGGTCAGTCCCAGCGGCCAGCTTCCTTCGTCGGCGCTACCCGAGACCATCGCGTCGCGGCAGACGCCGCGAATCGGCTCGTGCAGACCGAGCGATGGGTTGTATATGACAGCACGAAGCGGGCGGCACGCTGTGCCAGTGACTGTGTCAAAGGCTCCTGGTCTAGAGCGACCGGGAGGCATCCAAAGGTGCTGCGACATGATGTTGCGGGACATCCAGCTGACCTTCGACGTTGTACTTGTGCAGGCCCTCACGAACGAGGTTGTGTCGAGAGCTTTCTCTGGCAGGCTAGGAAGAGCTTAGTGCGGTCTCTTTCCACCTTGTACACTCTTCTCTGCAGGCGAAATGGCTGAGGAGAATGCTTTCCCTTTCCTCGGGCGCGCAGTCTCCTCAACACGGCCCTCAACGTTACCCTCGGGCCACGGGAGGACCGTGTCTTGCTCACCGGCAAGCACACCATCCAGGACTGCAGCTGTCGTGGCTGCGGCGAGAGTGTCGGCTGGCGATACGCGGCGGCGGCGGAGGCGGCTCAGCGGTGCGTTTGTTCCGCAGCACAGATAGCGTTCGCGCACAAGACAGCCCTGGAGGTATTTCTTGGCCTGACGATAGCGACGAGCCGCAGGTACAAGGAGGGACGCTTCATCATCGAGAAGGAGCGGGTCGTCAAGGAGCGCGGCTGGGTGCACGGCGTCGACTGAGTAGAGCATGCGTGCGCGCCGATTCGATTGACGCTCGCTGTTCATCGACTCTTCCTTTGTACCTGCAACTCGACACCCATCTACAGGACCAGCCCCTCGCCGAGGGCAGAGCGTAGGTTTAGGCTCCGCAGACCGTCCTCACAAGCAAAGTCTGTGGTCGGGGTCACCTGCCATCGCCGTCTCGCATCCTCTGTCAAGCAACGTACCGTTACGCAACCCCTTGACCTTCGCGCCTTTGACATGCCCTTCCCCCCTGACGCACCGCCTAGCCACTTGCGAGCGTGTATCAGAAGGTCATTGCGATATCAAATCGGCAGGAGTTAAGCAAGGGCAAGCGCTCTAAGATGTTACAGTACCGCCGGATGGGCGGGCGGGCGAGCAAGACGAGCGAAAAGGGAAGCTGAATTAAATTTGGGGAGATGAGGTATGTAAAAGTGAGCGACGGAGTCTTTGTTGGTCGCGCAGGTCTAGACGGTCTCGGCGTCCTCGTCCGGCGGCGATTCGGAGATGTCGACCTTGCCCTTCTCGGTCAGGTGCGCGCCCGAGCACGATGCCTTAATGCCTCGCGCACGGAAGTCGCGCACGGCCTCCTCACCGAGACCGAGCGCGTCCTTCGGCAGCCAGATGGTCTGCTGCTCCGTCTTGGCGGCCGGGTGGGTGAAGGCGAGCTCGAGCCGGGTCTCCTCCTTGCTCGACGTCGGCGAGTTCGAGCCGTCCCCGCCGCCGCCGCCGCCCTCGGCGTGGTCGCGTCGCATGATGCCGTCGCTGCCAACGAGCTCCTCCTCGTCGACCGTCGACTGCGTCGCGCGCTTGCGGAGCTCGATGTTGGCCGCCGCCTTGTCGTCGCCGTCGTCGGGCAGGGGCAGGCCGCCCGAGCCGGCGACCGAGTGGTCGGCAGGCTGGGCGGGGTTGAGCGGCTGCTTGTCGGACGTGACAAACTCGTCCTCGCCGATCACCGACGCCTCGTGTCCAGTCTCGGTAGGCATGCCGTACGAGCGGTGGGCGAGCGAGAGCGGGAGGGCGTTGACAAGGGGGTTGTAGCTGTCGACGAGGATCAGATGGAAGCCCAGCTGCAGCGACAGACACAGCGTCAATCGTTGACCGCACCAGCATGAAGTGATGAGAGCGAACGCACAATGATCACGAGCAGGACAATCATCAGAATGGCCTCCGGCAGCGCGCTGACCTTGCCTCGCTCGTCTCGCGCCAAGAAGAACAGAGCGCAGAGGCAGATACCCTGGATGTAGAGGCCTGGGCGTGCGAAGCATGTCAGCAGAGGGCGAGAGCTGGATCTGCGGATCAGAGCTCACCAACGAAGATGTGGTGAATCGCCTTGGGGAAGAAGAGACCGCCGGTCTCGTTCTCAGGCCTGCGAAAGGAGCGGTCAGCACAGTGCGTCAATCGCGAAGATGCTGGTGAACGCACTTGAACTCGTACACCCAGAGGAACAGGTATTTGTACGCGAAGTAAATGAGGGCGAACGAGAAGCAGGCCAGGCCATTGATGATGGGCGAGATGATCGAGTAGGCAATGGCTGCCGGGTGGCGAAGACAACGTCAGGTCCTGCTTAAAAGAGGAGGAGAGGGGAAGGGAGACGCACTGATGACGAGAAGCAGAGTCGTGTTGGGAAACACCGTGCCCCAGCTGAGCGTGCGCAGCGTGTACTTGATGTTGTAGACACCGCGAGGGGTGCCGCCGAGGAGGAAGAGCTTGACATAGTAGATCGCCAGCGGCACGTACTGGATGAAGTTGCCCGCAGCGCCTGTGGCCCATGACAGGGTCAGCTTCGGTAACGGAGAAATCGAGACGACTGGAAGGTGACGGACCTGCAAGGCCCTGCAGGGTGATGTAGGTGAGGAAGAACGTCGAGGCGCCGGGCAGGTTCTTGGCGAGCGTCGTCGCGATGGACGACGGGTTGTTGCTGATGTCCTTGAGCGAGTTGATGATACCGGACGCGAGCGTGACGATGAGGAAACCGTGCTGTAGGGCGGCGAGGTGGAGTTTGATTAGTCACTGCCAATGATATGCAGGGTGTATACAGAAGGACGCACGAGGACCAGGAAGATGAAGTAGCGCCACATGAGTGAGAGTTCCACACCCGTGTGCTTGGGGATGCCCTCAAACTTGGCAAGAACTGCGGTGTGAAATGGGGTTAGCCGAGGCCTGAGGCGAACAGAGGTGGAAAACGGAAGGACGCACGGCGTAGGATGATCGGGAGGAACATGAACAGGACGGCAAGCAGGATCGGAGGCAGGGCACCGGCAATGATACCAGGGACGGGCGTCGGCAGGTTGCACAGCCAGCGGAGCCAGCTGTAGGTCGCGCAGAGGTTGGGCACGTTCGAGACGGCGCCGACGAAGGCGACAGGGAATGCCCAGAAGATGATGATGGCTGCGGTGATGGCGAGCGAGATGAATTTGCGAACCGTCTGCTCGTACCTGTGAGGGTGCCCAAGCAGGAGTGTGAGCGGGCGTCGATGACGACAGCGCGGAGGACATGAAGAAAACGCACGGGTTCATGCCGAGGTTGGACCAAATGACGTCCTCGGGCGCGGTCTCGATGTAGCGACGGTTGATCGTGTAGGGCTCGTTGTGGACGACGCTCTGGACGGCCATATGGGCTCCGATTTGCTGATTGAAGAGGACGAACGCCGAGTTCAAGGGGGGGTAGGCCTCGTCGTCGCCGGTGCCGGGGGAGGCGATGTCCTTGTGCAGCTGGTCGCGCTTCTTCTGCAGCGCCGTGTCGTGCTCAACGATCTCGTCCTTGCACCAGTTGATCGTGTCGACCTTCTCGCCGACGAACGGCAGCGCGAACGGCATCCACTTAGCCGGCGGCAGGCGGTGCGTCGGTCGCTTTTTGGCAGGGACGAGCCGCTCGGCGATGGCGCCCTCGGTCTCCGTGCCGGACGGCGTCGCCGTCCACTTGTCGTCCAGCGGCACG
Source organism: Cystofilobasidium ferigula (assembly GCA_014825675.1). Classification (NCBI taxonomy): domain Eukaryota; kingdom Fungi; phylum Basidiomycota; class Tremellomycetes; order Cystofilobasidiales; family Cystofilobasidiaceae; genus Cystofilobasidium; species Cystofilobasidium ferigula. The sequence goes on from MVAM01000030.1 coordinate 76,472, forward strand.
CCGTTCTTCTTCTGCGACGCCTTCTCGGCCTTGGTGCGCAGCTTGTGCGCAGTCTTGATCAGCGCCGTGGTCGCCGACTCGAGTTTCTTGGTCGCCTTCAGCCGGTTGTTGTAGTCGTCGGGCATGTCCTTGAGGTTACTGTGGCGACGCACGAGGGTCCACAAGGGTCAGACGATCGCCGCGCACTGAACGGCGCGCTGGAAAGAGGGCGCACCGGTTGAGCCAGATGTGCTTCGTGCCGCCGGGGATGTGCGTAAAGAGCTGCTCGAGCTTGGCCTCGTCAAGGACTGCGTGAGAAGCAGGGCAAAGTCAGGCGCTGTACTTGTTGCAAGGCAGGCAGCCGGCACGTGCGCGGAACCGTGCTCACTGCGCTAGGCACAATTCTGCGCACGCAAGCACACAAGCGAAGACGCACATTTTTTCGGCACACCCGTGAACAAGACGGTGCGCGCCTGAGGCAACTTCGAGTGCTCCTCCGAGACGATGTAGCGCTGCCGGATGACGAGCCAGTTTTTCATCTCGGCGCGGAGGTTCCAGAGGATCCAGACTGCGCGCGCGGAAGGAAGGAAATTGCGGGTCAGTACGCATAGAGTTTGATACGGAGAGGAGAGAACGGACAGGTGAAGATGTAGACGAGAATGATGTGCGCAGCATAGCGGACCTGCGAGTCCTGGCCGACGTTTCCGAACGTGAAGCGGTCGAGACCCTCGTGGTTGACAACCCCGGTACCAACAGCGTCGGTCGGCATGAGCACGATCCATGACAGCGGCCAGATGGGGATCAAAATCTTGATTGCCAGGCGGAGAAAGAGCAAGAAGCAGTATGCGTCTGCGCCGTTCTTGTTGAGTACGTCCTTCGGGTCGGCATGCCAAAGCGCCAACGGCCAAGCGAGCAGCGACGGCGACAAGGGCTCGATGCGCTTCTTCTCGTCGCGGGGGACGAAGGTCCGCGGTTCATAGATGGACCGGAACTGGCGACGGATGAGCGTGAAGGCAACGATCTCGGCGCCTGTGATGCTCAGAGATGTCAGCGCTGAGCTCGATAGCAGCGGGACAGGGACGGACCCGCAATGGCCAAATTGAGCACGAGCGCGGTGATGAAGGTCTGGGTCGAGGCGCTCGTGGCCTCCTCTCTCTGCAGGCGAGCACAGGGCAGCAGATCAGCAACATTTGAAACTGCCATAAACAGGATGACGCCCAACGTACCGAGCTGGGGAGTTCAGGTCGAGCGGAAGGGAGGGGGGGGGGGGGAGGCGTCAGTCGTCGCTTCTCGGAGGGAAGGGGCAGCGCGATCGACCAGGGGGCCGATAGCTGCTCCAGCCCGCAGCGATCAAGGGGACGCACGCCGACATGATGACGAGCTGGTTGTTGGGGCGGTGCTTGCAGTGGTCGTCGCCCCTGTCTTGGAGGGATGGAGGATGGGTGGGAGGGAGGGAGGAAGCAGCAGCAGCCCAGGGGGGGTCGCCGGGGCGAATCTGGACAGGCAAAGTCAGACACCCTCGCGGGCGAAGCGGGCGGATTGTGTGTATTCTTGCATAAGCCTTCCGTTGCCTCCGCTCCAGCAGCGCGCCCCCCCTGAATCTTCTTGCAGCCTCATCCCTCTGCGCCGATGACAGGTCACGACCTGATGTTTTGGTTGCCTCCTGCCCCTCTGTGTAGTCCTGTTCCCTGCCTTGCTCTGCCATGCCTTCTGTTCGCGAACGACTCTGGCTGCTGAACGATTGACCACTACAGGGGGTCACTACGGTGTGGGCGATCGAAGCTTTTTACTTGGCCATTCGAGCACGTTGTCGATCGTAATCGATCGCTCTTGGCCCAACGGGCTGGGTCTGCCGCGCGGAAGGCCGCCAGGGTGCGCCTGTCTGTTTTTGCGCTAGGCGAATCCCCTTTTGGCAGCAGCCCACCGCGCCCGTCAGAGTCGAGATGGCCGGCGGCGGGGACGAACGAGAGCCACATCGTCATCGCCCCAGCAGCACCAGCTAACGCCGAGACTCTCAAACCCATCACCCCCTGAGTCCTGCTGCGGAGAGGGGTCGAGCATCACCCAATGTCAGTATGATCATGCAGATTACGGCGCGCCCCCCCCCCCCCCCTTCGCTGCTCCGCCGTTCCTCCTCGCGCGCAGCGCTGTCGCCCTTCCCGCGCGGGATGTCAACCTCGAACTCAGCCAGCCGCTCCTTAACCGGCGTGGCTCGCATCAGCGGGTTAAGTTACGAAGCAGAAGACTTGATGCGCGGCTTGTACAGCGACTTGAGCGTGGACGTGGGCGACGAGAGGATGTCGAACCTGCAGCGTTGGTAAGCGAGTGAGTTAGCGGACGCTCCGGCGAAGAGGTACGCCAGCGCAAGGGCGAAGGAGAAGGCGACCAACCCGCGCTTCAATTCGTCAGCGATTATCTTGGCCATCGGGTCGTTGATGGGAGCTGCCAATTGCTGCGGCGGGCGAGGGGCAACCCCGACGGTCAGCTCAAAGCCGTCTCGGCGGCCTTTGTCAGATGGCGACGGAGAGGACGTGCCTTCTTGATGAACGGGTCCTGCACGTCCATCGCTGCGGTACTGCGAGAGAGTGCGCTGCGCTCCCGGATGAACCCCCCTGCCTTAGGCGAGACGACAACCTCTTGAAAAGAGAAGTCTCCCGACAGGCCTGCGTAGAAGGAGAAGAACCTGGCGGCGAAAACAAGCACGCGTTAGGGGGGAGAGAGAAAGGGAGAGAGAGGGAGGGGGAGGGTCGGCAGGACTCACTGCTTCAAGAGGTCGCCCAGGTCTATCGACGCGTTGAGCTCCCTCCAAAGACGGACCTCCTCCTGTCCGAGCCCGCGCAGGCTCCCGTCCTCAGCCACAGGGACGAAAGTGGTGTCGAACGGACCCTTCAGAGGGCTCCGCTGATGGTACTGGCGCGGCAACTTGCACCGCAGGAACAGCGTCGTAGGCTCCACACCGTAGTGCGCGATCAAGTCCGGGTCCTGCAGGTTCGGCAGGAGCGGCGTCGGGACGTTATCGAGCCGGTAGCCGGCCTGGAGGAAGGACAGGCAGAGGAGGCAGAGCGTGTAGCTCGAGAGCGAGGTTTGCCCGTTTGCGCCGCTCCTGGAAGCGACAGGGCACAGAGATCGAGGTCAGTCCAGTGGCGAGATTTTGGAGGTGGACGAGCAAGGCCTGCGAGGCTGAAGAGTAGGACGCACGGGTCGTTGATGCCTCGCGCCTTGGCCCATGTCTTGACGGCGTGCAGGAACGGCAGGAAGGTGTACGGCGCGAGCGTCGCGTACGACAGGAACCAGGCGCTGTTGTTGGTCCCGTCGCGGCAGTTGACGTTGATGTCGAGGTGCAGGCCGGTCTTGGTGTCGAAACACTTGACTGCGCGCAGGAGACGGACCGGGTTGGCGAAAACTGTCAGCCTGCCTGCTGCGCAAAGAGAGGAGGCAGGGGGCGCACGAATTGGAACGGAAGCGTGGGGGATAGCCGTGGTTTTGATGCCCTGTTGCCGTACGGCCTTTTGAAGGCGCGAGCTCAGGTCGTACACGCCAGTTGTGGGCGGTGGAGTCTCGTACCCCTGCGGCCGAGATTCGTCCTGTTGAGGGCGAGGCAAGAGGACGAAGTCAGCTTCCGAAGAGACCCACTCATATGTGAGATGGGACGCGCGAAGAACGACACGTCGAGGTCTGACGAGTCGACGTCGAGGCTGGTCATGACGGAGCCGAAGACCGCTATTGACCACCGATCCGAGCTGCTTACAGACTTCAGCGCCGTCTCCACCTTGCGCAAAAGCTGCTCTCGGTTCTGGAGCGTCTTCTCCTTCGGTCGCGTTGCCTGGCGCGGATGAAAGGGCAGGCTCAGTCAGGCTGCGAGGCAGAGGTTCAGCGAAGCGGGGAGGGACGGCACCTTCCAGTTCTCGACCATGGCCTTGTGAAGTGCGCCGTGCGAGGGATCCGCCAGAGGGTCTTTCGCCTCCCGCCAGTCTTGCTGGCTCCAGTACGACGGCGCGATGGTCGCAGGCCGGTGAATGAGGTCGATCCGAGGGTACTTGGGCGAGAGTGGCTGCGCGGAAGAGCCTCCTCGTCCCTTTTGCGCGGTCGATCCCGAGGGCCACTCAGCTGACAAGGACGCCCCGTCGTCCGGCTTTGCGTTGGGCTGGGGCCTCGACTGCTGTGTGCAGGAGTCGCCGACCTTGCCGACAGCTTGTCCGCGGGTAGACGATGCTCGAAGAAGGGCGGGCGGAGGGTGCAAGACCGGCAAGCTAGCAGCGCCGCGGGCGCGCGAGCGCTGGAGGAAGACGCGCATCTCGAGGAACGTGACGGGCCGTGCGCGAGTCGCCGGACCTTCGCGTCTGCCGCCGGACAGGGAACTGGAGAGGTCTTCGGGAGGGGGAGCAGGTAGAGGCCGACGACGTCTGGCGGGGCTGAGAGCGCGCCCTTCGCCTGCTGCACCTCGACAGCGACTCCCGGAGAGCACCATGGCCACCTCGCGCCTCAAGCGCAAGCTCGACACGGACCTTGCGCCGGCGTCCAACCCGCTCGAGAACTTCTGCCAGGTGCGCTTGCTTGCGGCGCCTGCTGAGGAGACCCTTGGTTGAGCTCACACTGACTCCCTCACTCACGACCGCGCGTGCGCGCGCTCCTTAGATCGGAACGCCGCTACCTTCGCTCGCTGCCAAGCGCGACAAGAATGAGTTCGTGCCCGTCTGGCAGCAGCAGGTGCGCTAGGGCTGCCTTCCCCCCTGTGTGTTTCGCGACTTGGGGGCGCAAGCGCTGACCTGCTCTCGACGCGCTGCAGGTGACGGACGAGCAAGGCCGCCGCCGCTTCCACGGCGCCTTCACCGGCGGCTTCTCCGCCGGCTACTTCAACACGGTCGGCAGCAAGGAGGGCTGGACGCCGTCGACATTCGTATCGAGCCGGGATGCACGCGCAACCAAGGTCCAGCGCGCTGAGGACTTCATGGACGACGAAGACCGCGAGATGATGCGCGAGGGCCAGACACTCAGGACCAAGGAGGGCGGGCCGGAGGACGAAGGGTTCGCAGGGACCCGTGCAGCAAAGGGCAAGGGCAAGGAGAAGGCTTCGTACCTCGACGATGAGTGCGTTTACTGGCCCTGCTCTGGTGTGTCCGCAGGAGCTCGGCTGATGCGACTGACTGCGGTGTGCCGCTGCGCAGGCTGCCCGGCATGTTCACGACGCCCCTACCTCGCCCCTCGTCCCTCCAAGCGAAGGCTGCAACTGTGCGCGCAGGACCCGCACTTATCCAACCGCTCATTACGACGTGGTCGGACAACCGCCCGCTCCTCCCGGGGTTTACGCTCGACCCTAACCCACTCCAGGACGACCGCTGGTTCTCACCGCCCGACGTGCCGAAGGACTGGCGGCCGCGGCCCAACAGGGTCTGGGAGCGCGCAAAGAGATGGGACCAGACGCCGGCGGATCTGGTGAAGGATAAGCTGGGCGTGCCAGAGAGAGCCGAGACTGGGGAGGAGGCATGGAGGCGGCGGCAGGCGATGAGCACGGACAAGGTGCGCTGTCCTTTCTATCACAGACGCACAACAGCAGAAAGCTCTGACTTGATCTCCGACTGTATCTCAGCGAGCCACAGCCCTCGGCGAGTACGTCGAGCCAGCGCCGGTCCTTCCGCCCCCTCCTCCGCCACCTTCCCTCCCTCCCCAGCACCGCGAGCCCTCACCGCCACCTCAGCCACCCAAACCGAGCCTGTCAACCCCGCTCTCGGCCATGATGGCGAACCGTTTCACGACGGCACGCGCGCCGACGTTCGAGGGCGGATCCGACGGCCCGATCAAGGCCGGCCTATTCGTCATGGACGACGCGGCGCGTGCGGCCCTTGCCGAGGCGCGTCGGCTCGCAGAAGAAGAGCGGCTCGCGCAGCTTTCGCGCGACCGGATCCCGGAGAATGAGACGCCGCTGCAGCAGGCTGCGCGCATGGGCATGTACGGCCCGCTGACGCGCGAGGTGAAGAACTTCTACCCCGTCAAGCTGCTTGCGAAGCGTGTCGGCGTCAAGCAGCCGCACCCGGAGGGCCCGCAGGGGAAAGACGATGTCGGCGCAGCGCCGGGCGCGGGCATGGAGGACGGGTTGAAGGCGCCGGCGGACCCCAACGCGTGGCAGACCAAGTTCAAGCACGTCGGCTCGGAGTACACGCCCGGCCAGCCGACGGCGCAGGAGCAGGCGGACGCCAAGGCAATTGAGAATGCGCCTGCGCGCAGGGATGGCGAGAAGGATCCGATCCTCGATTACGAGCGGCCGTCGATGGACATCTTCAAGGCCATCTTCGCCTCTGACGACGAGGACTCGGCCGACGAGGCAGACGCGCCGGACGCAACCGAGACGTCCGCTGCGGTCACGCCGACCGCCGCCTCTTCTGTTGCACCGGCGGTTGCAGACGCTCCAGCGGTTGTCCCGGTGGACGACCCTCCGGACGAGGACGTCGACATGATCGGCCCTGCACCACCACCTTCCGCCCTCTCAGCATCGCTGGACCCCACTTCCTTCCGGCCGACTTTCAAGTCCACCGCCCCGTCCTCCAGCACAGCGGAAAAACCGAAAAAGGGCAAGAAGAAGGACAAGAAGCGCGCGGCGGTGCTGTCGTTCGCAGACGAGGAGGGCGAGGGAGAAGAGGAGACGCCGTTCGAGCGTGCGCGGCGCGAGGAGGAGCGGAGAGAGCGGCGCGAGCGCGAGCGCAAGCGCAGGAAGGAGGAGGACGACGGATGCAAGGGGGCGGAAGACGGCGCGCAGTGGGTTGAAAAGGGCGCTGCTGCGCCTGCGGCGGTCGCTGGCGCGGGCGTGGAGGGCGGGCGAGGACGCAAGCGTGCAACCGACTTTCTGTAATGAGGTGTGTTATGATCGGCAGGATGCTAGTCGGGCATGCGATAGGCAATGCAAACGGAGCTATCACGCAGAGAAAAGGCGAAAGAGCAGCTTTCTTGAAGAGGAATGGCCAATGGGGTGCTGGTGTTTGGCGAAGTCGACCTTAGTAAATGCCAGGGATGAACTGTCGGGCGAGCGCATGGGTCAGCGGGGTCCAATGTTACGAGAAGAGCAGAGGGACGAACCTTGTACTTGACAACTAGCAATTGCAAGGAGAGCGTAAATCAGCATGAGAACCTTACGTGAGGGGGGCGCAACGCCGGACGCACCAGCCAGGTACTTGTCCCAGTCATCGTGGTACTTCTCGCGGCACTGTGTAGACGGCAGAAAGTCAATCGCGGCCTGTAAGACCGAAAGGGCAAGGATGGAGGAAGCCGCACCTTCTCGAAGTCGCGCTGGCAACGGTGGATGAGGACAATGACGAACTGTGGGTCGATCGAATCGAGAACGTGGAATTAGCCCAGTCCCAGACGAGGCCAGCTCAGCGCGAAGTGCGTACCCAGACTGAAAGCGAACAAAAGGGTCAGCGCGATGTTCAGGTGCTGACGGGCAAACCGTTGCAGAGGAGAGCTCACCTGGGTAGAAGTACGCCAACGGCGTCGATGCGCCTGTGCAAAGGCCCCAGGTGAGGCTCTGGACGACTGTGAATCGCCGCAGAAGATCAGCGGTGTGGCGCGTGGTGAGCGACACGCAAGAGAGGGTGGACGCACGATCGGCAGTGTAGTTCTGCATCATGAAGATGAAAGGCGATCGGATCAGCTTGCAATGTCACAGCGAGGGAATGTGATGATGAGACCCACGGGCTTGACGCAGAACTTGTACCAGCCCGACGTGAGGAGCTTGCTGCCGTGCGCGGTCTGGACGTAAGTCGGCTTGTCGACGCGGCGCCACGGGAGCTGCGGGAACGAGTTTCGCGGAGTGTAGTGGCCCACATCCTCCATGCGGAAGATGGCCTTCTGCGAGTTGGCTGATGAAAAGAGCAAGTAATGAGGTCAGCACTTGAGCGGGCGAGATGCTGCCGACGTAAGGAGCGAACGCACCGGTGTCAAAGATCCAGTACGAGAGCAGCAGCAGCGAATAGAGGCCGATGGCGGCCGGCAGGCTGAACGAGTAAACGGAAGGGTTCGTGCGGTGCATGTAGAGAATCGAGTACGAGTAGGTGAAGGGCACGCCGGCGAAGTTCCTTTGAACGGCGAGCAGTTTATCAGCCTTCACATCAAGCTGTGCGCGTCAACACGTCCAGCGGCTAAGGCGTACCAGAATGTGAGCATGAAGCCGTCCTTCTCGTAGATCATGTCGATCGAGACGGGAATGCACTCCTCGCCCTTGGCGCAGGCGTTGATGTACAGCCCGGTGGCCAGGACCATGAAAGCCATGTTCTGCAGCAGATTAGCGGCCATCAGTTTTCGCCTGTACCACCGACGGACTGATACCGACTCACAGGCGAGAGGAGGCCATAGACGCGAAACTGCTTGAGGGCGGCGCTGACGGCGATGTGAAAGAGCAAAACCCAAGGAATGCGAACCTCCTGCCACATCTGCGGGGACACAAATTGAAGAAATGAATCAGCGGGGGCTTGCACCTGAGCGGAACAAGCTGGACAAACCTTGAGGTCGACCGAACCGATGCGAGGGTTCAGAGAGGCTGGGAGCAAGACACCGGCCAGTCAGTACCATTCCTCGCCGCTCGTGCGTCTGAAAAAAGGACGCACCGCCCATAAAGTAGTCGTACGGCAGCGAGCCCGACATCCTGATCGGCTTACCGCCCCAGTGGAAGCAGACGGCGCCGATGTGAACGACGGTGGTGAGCGAGAAGCCGACGATGATCGCGACCGACATAAGCGGGCCAAAGTTGTCGATGACTTGCGTGAGGTCGAAGACACCCGTGATATGCAGGGTGGCCGAGGTCGCAAGCGTCACGTACCAGCAAGCAAGGGCTGCGGACGAGAGCGAAGCAAGTCAGGTCGCGCGCGAACAACGCGCAGCAGCAGAAGAGGCGCACCATTGCAGTGGTACGTGAGGCTACGGTAGCCGAGGCTGGGGACCGGGAGGCCTGCAGATATGGTCAGCGCCGAGAACAGATCGCCAGGGCAGCCGTCAAGGCGCAGGCTCACCCTTCTGCGTTTTGCCGGGGAGCACAAGGGCGAGAGCGAGCTCGTACGCCATGAGGCCGAGGTACACCTTGAAGGCCCAGGCGGTCGGGTACGCGTCCTACAAGAAGCAAGTGACCGACCAGGTAAGCTGCGTACTATCAGGAAGCAGCTGAAGAAACGAGCGCACCTGCTTGACGTGCGTCCAGAGCTCAGCGAGGAGCGCCTTGAAGCCGGCGGCGTCATACGAGGCAGGAAGGAGGAGCTTGCCGCCGTTGAACCACAGGCAAACCCAGAAGTAGTCTGCGGTAGAAGCACGGGTCAGCTCGAGAGCGCTGGCAGTATACGACGCTGACGCGACCTACACATCATGAGCGGGAAGCCCGTCATCATGGCCGTGACGCCGAGAGGCCCTCCGAACTCGTAACGCGAGTGGATGTCGGCCTTGCGGTCACGCTCGCGCGCCTCTGGCGAGATCTTGGATGCGGGGTCCTTCCGGCTGACATCGGTGCTGTCGGACTTGAATTCCATGACGGCCATGTTGCGGTACCTGGCGATGAGGGGGCAAGATGGGAGGAGGAGGAAGAAGCAGGGACAAACTAGCCGAGAGCTGAATCGTTCGATGTTGTACGACGCGGCGAAAACACGGGCGCGCAGCAGGCTTTGTCAAGGCAGCGACCGGCCGCCGAGCCGCAGCGGGACGCGGTGTACAGCTCGGCAGGGTCGACACGACCGAAAACGGAAGAGGCCCTCACGCACTCGTCCGAGCGCCTGCAGTTCACCGCGGAGAATGTGATGATGGGGTCATGCATGTGCCAGCAGCTGTACTTGTCGTCGGAGCCGTCGACTGCCTTGCTAACCGACAACGACGACGACGAGCTTGACGCCGTTCAGCCCTGCAACGTTTATCTCGACGACCCTTACAGGCTTCAGATGGCCTCTCTGCACATCGAGACGCCTCTTTTGCTCCTCGGCCCTAGCTATGAGTTTGACGCCCGTCGGCCGTGGTGGGCTAGGCTCGAGCGGACTGTCTTCTTAGCTCCGACAGCTGCCTCAACGACGCAGGTCGATGGTCGTGCTGCCTTCCTCCCCCCCTTCCCTCCCCCTACTCCTCCTCTCTGGACCGCGTACCACCCTCTCGCTGGCCATGTATGCTCTTTAGGCCTATAGTACGCATCGCACTGGTCGACCTTCGAGCGTCGGACTTGCCGCGATCGGCACGGACGAGACTCAGCTCCGAGCACGCCGTTCTCGCCCAGTCGTCACGACACCGCTCCGTCCGCAACTACTCAGATGGCGACCGGCTGCGATGGCAGTCAAGTGAGGGAGGGTGGGCAATGTCCCTGAGCTCGCCCTGAACGCCCATCAAGCTTGTGTTCTCCCTAGCATGTCGCCTGTCCGTCGCGATTCGCCAACGCCAACGCCAACGCCTTCCCTCGTCGACGATGATGGCCTCCTCTCGCCCGGCCGCTTCCAGTCACTGCCCTATGTTGTACGTAGCCCGGTCTCGCTACCGGACGCCCGATGCTGATGCTGAAGAGCTGTCAACCCTCTCGGAACTGCAGGTCCTGGACGCTATCGCCTACTGGTCCGGCTCGCCTCAGCTCGGCCATGCGCAGCGCAAGCAATTCGCCCTCCCGCAGCCTGCTCGCGCCGAGAAGGACCTCTTTTGCCTCGGCGAGACGTGCACCATGATGGCCATCGTCACTCGGTACGTCCTTCGGCTCGCTTTGGAATGCGCTAGAGGACTGACACTACCTGTGCGGTGGTCGCAGGAGGATGCGCTTTCACACCCTGCGCATCGACAACTGCGCGGTCGACGACGACCGGATGGACTGGCTGATTGGGCAAGAAGACCTACTGTCGTACGTGCGGCAACTCGTCGTCGGCTCCAAAGGCCTGTCTGTGCGTCTGCCCGAGATGGAATCCTCTCGTGCTTGGGCTGATGTTCCTCCTCTCCCTCGCAGGGCTGCCGATGCCCGTCTAAGTCGTTCCGGCGGCTGGTCTCATACATGACACAGCTCGAACACCTCGAGTATCGCAGTAAGCGCCCTCTGTCGCCCGGCCTCGCCAAAGACTTCGCCCGACTGGAGAACCTGTCGGGCGTCTTCATATGCGGCACGGGCTTCACGTCGTCGTGCGTCCTGCTTCCGTTTCGCGACGAGGGGCGGTCGCTGACGCCCAATCCGGTAACCCCTCTCAGGCCCGCCCTATCGGTGTTCAAAAACCTCAAGCATCTCGTGCTCTTCCCGGAAAGTCTCGGCGTCCTCCCTCCGCCGGCTTTCGTCTCCGCCGACGTTGATGCAGGCGACGCTTGGCTCATCAATCGGCGTCGCTATGACACGCGCGCCATCAGCCGCTGCCTCGCACAGTCGTGCCTGACGCTCGAACAGCTGTACATCGCTTTTGGCTACGAGCGCGAGGGTGACGAGGCCAGACGCATCTTTGCGGTCCCGTCCGCCGAGACCGACCCCGGGTGCGGAGGGGACCAGTGCATTGCGCTTGCCGGCGAGACTGGCACGCTCGCCTTCCCGCGGCTCAAACAACTTTTCCTGCGCACGTCGGACCTCTCGGCCTCCTTCTTTCCCGACTTGCTCCTCGGCGCACCGCGCCTCATGTCTCTCTGGATCACGCACGTCGGCACGTCCCATTCGTCCCGGTTCGTCGTCCCGGTGGGCGCAGTGCCGGACCTCGTCGAGCTCAACGTCAATCTTCCGGAGCTCGTGCCAGCCGATCTCGAAGGTCTGCGACACCTCGTCAGGGGCAAACGCGCGTTGCGCAACCTTGTGCTCGGCGAACAGGCGCCGCTCGACGTCTTGTTTGAGAACGCCAGCGATGGCGCGGACGTCAAATCATTCTCGACGTGGAGCGGCGTCAACCGCGAGCTGCTCGCCGCTGTCGGGGAAAAACTGCTGAGTGTGGAGGAGCTGAGTTTCGAAGGAAGCACCTGGGCGGACGAGGATCTCAAGCTGGTACGCTGCGCCTCACCGTTTTTCCAGAGAACTGCAACTGATGTTTTCGCCCTTTGTATTGCGCAGACGGACGTTCCCTCCTACCTTTCGCCTCTCAAGAACCTCCGGGTTGTCGAGCTTCCATGCCCCCTTCTCCCGGAGCAGGACATCAACCCAACGTTCCAGCAGTACCTTCACGAGATGCCCTTTTCCCGCGGTGCGGGCACGCGCCCGGACCCATGGCTCGAGGCGGCCGCGCTCTCGCTGTTCAAGACACATTTGCCGGCGATGATGCCTGCCGTCCGTGCGTTCGCCGAGCAGACGGCCGTGCGCGAGCTCGTGCTCTCAACCGAGCACACGGAATGGCGCTGGACTATCGGTGCGGACGACGTCGAGCTTCGCATGTGCTTCAGGCCCGTCATGGGCGGCGAGATCTTTGGCGGCGGCTTTCTCTCGTCCAAGGAGGATGCGTGGTCGCTAGGGTCAGCACCGTTCCCTCCTCTGTCGCCTTCAGGGGTCGCCGCGCTGACCCTTCCAACAACTTGCGCGCGCTAAGACAGTGCGCTAGTAGGTTCTACTAGAACCCGCTACCGCGTCTTTCCTTCGACGCCCGTTGTATGAGCATGTCCTCTAAGTCCGTGTCTGTCCTGCGACTGCCTGCATGCGTCGACATGTGGCGTCAGCGTTCGTACCTCAGGGAAGCGCGTGCCGAACCTCCGAAGAGCGTCGACTTCGCTTCAGCCCAACGCCTTATCAGCTTCTCCCGCGACCCCATCACACCTTCCTCCCTTGCGTTCTTAGCCGGCATGTCAATCTACAACCCTCCCCACAGACGCATCGTCACCACGCACGCGCACCGACCAGCCGCGGACGCCAGCACGGACGGCCCGCAGGAGCTCGAGCCCGCGGTCGAGATCCTGTTCGACGACGACAAGGCAGCGCACACGGGCGGGCAGATCTGGCACGCGCCAACGCCTGCGAACGAGGTTTCCGAGTGAGCGTGCTCGTCCTGATGTAGCGTGGGTTGAGCTGACATGAGATGGGCGAACGGCAGCGAGGACCGTGCGGACCAGGCGATCGATGCTGTGATCGTCCGCAGAGGAGGCAGCAACTGTAGGACGGCAACACTCATGCCTGGCCAGGTGACGGCCTGGGTGAGCTTGCTCTCTCTCGCTTCCTTCGCCTATGACCGAGACTGACTGGAGCTCATAACGTCTCATCGTAGCACCGGACGTGAGCCCCTTGTCTCTTCTGCTTATCGCACATCAACAGCTAACGCTTACCCACGCACCACCCTCCGCAGGTCGTCGCTCGATTACAATATCGTCACGTTCGGGCCGGTCACGCTGCTGACCCCACGTGTGCCGACGACGCCGGCCGACTGGCCGCCTTCGGCGCTGCGCGAGTCGCACCCAGACATTCTCGAGACGGTCGTCGAGGTTGGCGAGGTGTGCGTCTGCCCGCTCATCGATTTCGCCTGTAGGGATGCTGCTGACCGCAACGATCGTACGCTTGCAGTGTTGTTCAGCGCGGCACGGTGCACGCCTGGCGGAACGACACGGACCACGTCGTCCGGTGGACGGCGGTCCTGACGGATGCTGCGCCTTTGCACGGCCTGCCCGACGTCTGGGTTGAGGAGGGCGAGGGTGGCAAGGGCGCCGTGCGCGAGCACAAGCCGTTCAACTAGGCGGATAACTCTGGTCATGATTCTGTCTGCTTGCAAAGTGATCTTGTGCAAAGTACTCCGAGGCGCATGCAGGAGAGCAACTGCGGCTGCGGCGGACGCGAGCGACGTGTCGAACCTCAACCACGAGCCCTTGAAGCATCGCCAGCCGCCTAGCAGCTCCCCAAAGCATCCTTGGGACCTCCCTCAGAATCTGTTCTTCCCTGAACTCACGCCTCATGTCCGCCTCTCAGCCGTCAGCGACCCCGGCGTCGACCAGCCCAGCTGTCGTGCACGTCAAGCCCGAGCCGACCGAGGGCAGCCTGTCCTCCGCTCCCCCTCCGCAGAAGCGCCAGCGCACCGACGACCCCCGCGCGTCTTCCTCCGCCGGCGCAGGCTCATCCTCAGCAACGGCGGGCTACAGCGCAGGGTACAACAACGGCGTCGACCCGTACGCGAGCGCGCCGGGCGCGGCGCACGACGAGCTCCAGCCGCAGCTCGACGGGCTGTTCCCTTCGTTCTTCCGCGTCGAGCCGTACGACGAGATGCAGCGCCGCATCGGCGAGTGGATCAGGAACATCTCGCGCGGGCACAAGCACATCGAGGTGCGTCTCGTGCGGTGCAAAGCGGATGTTGCGGTCGTGCTGATCCAGCTGGGTCCTGTCGCGTCGCGCTCTCGTCCGCGTCCGAGCAGGTTGAAGCCAAGATCGGACGCATGGTCGTTCCAAAGACGGTTCGGCGCCTGCAGGGTCTGCCTTTTGAGAGCGAAGCCAGTGAGCCTCTGGAGCCGAGCTGTGCGGCCGGCTGTCGAGCTGATCTTGCTGCTTCGACACCCTGCGCCTCAGTCCTCACGCCCTCCGCCAACATCCACACGAACCCGACCGGTCTGCGATACGAGTTTGACAGCGACATGCCGACCGTGAGCCCTTTCAGGTACGCTAGATCGCGAGGTGCGGTAGCTGATACCAATTGCTCGACCTCTGCGGCTTGCGGTCGCAGTCGCAGCACAAGCACTTCAACCGCCTGCTCAACAGCGAGACGCAAGAGACGCGTCATACGACTCAACCGGTCAAGTACCAGCACGTGTACGAGACCGACATCTTCCGCAAAGTCGGCAACAAGAAGGTCCGCATCCGCAAGGACAAGAAGACGGGCGCGGTCGTGCAGGTGTGCGAGAAGGTCCGGCTCGGCGACCTCAACGTGTTCTGCCCACTCAACAAGTTCGACTGGCGCCTGAGCGTCAGCACGGAGACGCCGAGTGCGTGTGCTCGTCCTCTCGCCTGTTGTCGCGAAGCCATTGTGCCGCAAGGCATCGCTGACACGTCGTCCTCGCAGTGGACCTCGTGCCGGAAGGACCAGACCTCAACGTGCGCACGAAGGACCGGTTGTCGTACGAGCACCAGATCGTGCAGATCGATCTGACGCAGGTGTCGACCGAGGTGCGTCCTCCCCCCTGCTTCAGTCTGCGCCGCCAGCGCTGACCCCGACTCCCTCTTCCCTTCGTGCACGCTGCAGGACGGCAAGAAGAAGCACGAGCTCGAGGTCGAGGTCGTCAACGTTGACGTGCTGCTCGCAGAGGCGGAAGCGGCTGAGAAGGAGGAGAACAACTGCTACGAGCAGCTCGTCGGCGTGCTGCTGTCGACCGTCCGGCTGCTCATCAGGAACGCGCAGTAGGAGCTGGGCGTAGGGCGGGTGGGGAGCTCGACGGCGGACTAGGCGACAGCCGGGCATCTTGCGGTGGGACTGAGATCATCATGCGCAACGTTCATGTATCCAGAAAACGCTGCTGTCGTCTTGCGTGTCGAGTCTGGGGCAAGTGAAAGTGCGGGACCCATCTGTCGCGTGACAGAGACTGCGCGCCCGACCTCTGATCCGCCAACGACGACCCCTTCCTCACCCTGACCGTCGACAATGGCCTCCCCGGACACGCCCATGTGGACGCTCGACCCCTCGCGGTCCTTCCACTCGACGCTCGCCCTCGCCCTGCCCTCCCCCCTCCCCCTAGCGCCGTCCCCGTCCGCCTGCTCGCTCCAGGCTTTCGTCCGCCTGCCCCCCTCGCTCATCCTCGACCCGTACCAGCTCCCCACACACCCTCGCACGGCTTTCTTCGGACAGGTCGAACTCGAGGCGCCTCTCTCGCGCGCGCCGCAGGGCGGGACGGGGCTCAGGGTGTGGCTTGAGGAGGCCGCAGAGCGATGGGAGGCCAAGGTCGATGGCAGGTACCTCGACCCGACGATCGAGGAGGGCGCAGCGGGCGAGCGGACGGTCGAGGTCGACGTGCCGGTCGTCGGGTGGGTATGCGACGGGCTCGAGGATGCTCAGACGTTGCTCGGTGCGCTCTTCTTGCTGTTGCTGCTCGCTGAGCTCCGTGCTGATTAATGCCTTCCGACCTCCTGCGGCAGTCCTCCCCCCGCCCTTCCCCGCTACCCTCCTCGAGAACCAAACCCTCCACCCCCTTACCCTCTCCTCTCAACCCCCTCTCACGCTCACCCTACCCGTAGGGAACGCCGAGCACGCGCCGCTCGTTGAGCTAGGTACAGTCGGCGCGGTCTGGGCGTGTGCGGCATGGGTCGGATGGAAGGCATGGGGGGCGCTGCGCCGGCCGTCGCGCGCAGGGCCGGGCGCAGGGAAGGAGAAGACGTCGTAGGAGTGCGCATTGGCACCTCCGTTTCCCCGGGGGCCTTGCGCGCTTCCGGAACGACCTTCGCAGCAGGTTGCAGCGGTGGTGCGGACGGTGTTACCCCTCTGCGTACCTCTCGCTCGTGAAACGACCCGTCGTCCGTCGATCCCCTCCGTCATGCTCCCCCAAGGCGCTCGTCCGCCCGACGTGGTCGCCTGAACCGACCCGCATCTTGAGCGGGTCCTGCCTCGCCCTCTGGCAGCGATGCAAGGTGCGCGCGGCCGCCCTTGGACTCGAATGCTCGCGCTCCTCGTGTCGTCTGGAAATGCGCATGTCGCTGAATGCGTCATCGTCCGACAAAGCAGCTCAAACGACGCAGGGGAAATCGCAGGGGAGGATGCAGCCGCACACCGCAAGCGAAGACTTCCATCGGCGGACAATAATCGCGTGAAGGGCGCATGCATTGCCACACTCCCCCCCTCCCCCCCCCCCAACCCCTCAACCTCAACCCACGCCCTTCTCGGTCCCGGTGCCGTTCACTTCTTCTTCTTGTTCTTCGACATCGGCGGGTCCGTCAAGATCTCTGCGCCGTCCGCCGTAATCCTGCGTGCGCGAGAGAGGAAGGGAGAGGGTCAGACGCACGGCAAGGAGGGAGGGCAGGGGAGGGGAAAGGACGGACAGGATGGTTTCCTCGAACTGGGCTGAACGCTTGCCGTCTCTGCAGTCGATGAGGGTGCGGGATGTCAGCAGTGAACAGGCACAGCGCGGCACGGAGGGAGGCAAGGAAAGGGACGCACCGCGTCGTCGCCGTCCAGTCGTCCTCCCAGTGGATTAGGCTGCTCGCACCCAGGTTGATCATTGGCTCTGCAGCAGCCGAAGCGCGCGAGACAACGACGTGCAACATCAGCACCGGATACTCGAGAGAAGCAAGAGCAAGAAAGAGACGTACCGATCGTGAAGATGTTGCCCTCCTTCATCAGGCCTGGCATCTTGGAACGGCCATAGTGGAGGACTGTAGGGAAGGGCAGGAGAGGAGAGGTCAGCCGTGCCGCTTAGGAGAGACGAAAGAGCGGAGAGCGAACTGTTAGGTCCTCCGGAGTGGAACTGGGCAAGGCAAGAATTGCAAAAGAACGTGAGCCACCGTCAGCCAAGCGCATGGGTACGGTGCGCCAGTTGACAAGAAACGTACGAGCTGGTTGATCCCGTGCCCGGTGTAGCGCGTAACGATGCCGTACCCCTTGGGCCTCACGACACTGTCGATCTTGTTTCCGATCTCGGCGAACGGCACGCCGGGCTTGCAGATGGCGATCGCCTCGCGCGTCGCCCGCCGCGTCGTCTCAATCAGATCGAGCGACTCCTGCGCGACGGTCCCGACCGGGTACGTCGCGTTGCAGTCGCCGTGGAAACCCTTGTAGTAGAGCGAGACGTCGAGGTTGACAATGTCGCCCTCCTCAAGCGCTCGCTACGATGCAATCAAAGCACGCAACAGGTCAGAAGGTGAACGACGGGGGAAGACCCCCCCCCCCAAAAAAAAAAGAGGGCACACGCACTGCGTCGGGGATACCGTGGCAGATCACCTCGTTGACGGACGTGCAGACCGACTTGGGGAAGCACCGGTAGTTGAGCGGCGAGGGGTACGCGTCGCGCTTGATGCACTCCTGGTGGACGATTGCGTCCAGCTCATCCGTTGTCACACCCGGCTTGATGGCCGCTGCTGCGAGGTTGAGAACCTTACGCGTGAGCTGCGGCGGGCAGGCAGGCAGGCGGTGACGGTCAGATCTTGCGCCGCGACGCATGCTGGCCAGTGGGCAAAGCAAGAGGGCCGCACCTTGCACGCCTCGCGCATGCCAGCAATTTCTTCCGGCGTGTGCACCTTGGCGGCGTAAAGCCGCGACGGCCGGCGCAGCACCTGGGCTTCGCGCATGCGGTCCTCATCCTCTGCGCGCGACTCGCCCTCGGCTGCGCGCGCGAACAAGCCACAGGGAAGCTCTTCCAGTCAGCCCCGTCCCTTCCGTCAGCGGTCAGACCAGCAAAGACGCACGGTGGTCGGCGTAGTCAGGACGCGGAATGTGGGCGGGTACCTCCCGCTTCGCCGACAACGGGTACACAGGGCGCAAAGGCCCGGTGTACGCGAAGTCCGGGTTGGGGATGAACTGGCCCTCCTTGAGCGTAACGGTTGACGTGCTGGCGGCGGCGGCGCTTTCTGAGGGCGCGTCTGTCGAGGCGGCCTTGTGCAGCAGCCGGTGCAACTTCTGTAGAGGGAGCGAGTACAGGGGGTCGACAGAAGTAAGGGAAGGTGGTTCAGCCCACAGACGCAGAACAGCAAAGCGCAGAAGCTGCTTGAGACGCACCCCTGTCGGAGAGGAAGCACGAGCACAACGGGTCAGCAGCAGTCAGACTACAGGACGCCGAACAGGCAAGGACGGGAACGCACAATTCTTGTTGAAGCAGGCCTGGTCGTGGAAGAAGCTGCCGCGGATGCCGAGGCTGCGGGGCGAAGGTTCGGAAGAGCAGCAGAGGGGTGAGCTCACGCGAACGGCTGCTTCGAAAGTGGGAAACGCACTTGATGCAGCCCGGGCACTCCAGCCGGGCGTTGGTCTGGGTGCAATTTGCACCGATGCACTGGCTCATGGTGTACTGCTGCTGCTGAAGAGGAGGAAAGTGGTGGTTGTCGTCGTCGCCAGCCTGCCCGGCTCAACTGAAATCTCGTAATACGCAGCCCTGGAAGTTGATGACCCTGACCGCCACCTGGACCTCGACTCGCTGCAGCAATCCCTACCACTTCTAGTCATGTCCGACGAGACGACGCCTTCCACTCCCAAGCCGCTTTTCACCGAGCAGGAGCTTATCGACATCAACGAGAAGCTCGCCGGCAAGTCGCCTCAGGAGATCCTCATGTGGGCTATCGACACCCTGCCCGAGGGTTCGCTCTGGCAGACGACCGCCTTCGGCCTGTACGTTTCGTCGTCTCTGGCTGCGTCTCGTCGTCGGGGTCCTTACGCACTTCGTCATCTGTGCCTTGTCGCAGGACCGGCCTGGCGTCGCTCGCCATGATCTCCGACATCTCGCTCTCCCGGGACGAGACGCATCTCATCCCCCTTATCTTCCTCGACACCCTCTACCACTTTAAGGAGACGACCGACCTGGCCCACCGTGCCGCCGAGCGCTACCTCGCCGACCTGCACGTTTTCCGGCCCGTTGGTAAGGACGGGAAGGAGCTCGAGAGTGCAGAGGAGTTCGAGCGGCAGTACGGGGAGAAGCTGTGGGAGCGTGAGGAGGACATGTACGACTACCTCGTTAAGGTGCGTCCCCATCCTGTCTGACGAGCACGCCCGCTGGGAAAGCTCTGACAGACACCCCTCTGCTTGCTTGTCGTACAGGTCGAGCCCTCGCATCGCGCATATTCAACGCTCGGCGTTCGCGCCGTTCTGACCGGCCGCCGGCGGTCACAAGGAGCCGAGCGCGCTGCGCTGCCCATCGTCGAGGTCGATTCGACGGGGCTCGTCAAGATCAATCCGCTGATTGAATGGGGCTTCAAGCAGGTCAAGGAGTACATCGACGAGCAGTTTGTCCCCCGTCATAGTGCTTTCTTCCTGCTTTGAACAGGGTGCTGACATACGCCTTGCACGCTTCGGTGCAGCGACGTCCCGTACAACCCTTTGCTCGATCGCGGGTACAAGTCCATCGGCGACTGGCACTCCACCGCGACGCCCTCAGCGTCGGCGGCGGCAGCAGCGACGGACGCGGACGAGCGCTCGGGCCGGTGGGCGAGCAAGCAGGGCGCAAAGACCGAGTGCGGCCTGCACAAAGACTACTTCTTGATGAAGAAGCAGTTCGAGCAGCGCGTGCGGAAGGAGGAGGAGCTCAAGACCAATGACGAGGCGGAGCAGACCCCATCGTCATGACCTTTGCGCTCATCATCCGGTCTGCCAGTTGCCTGCTTCTTGGAGGATCACAGCCACAACGACGCTGATCGCTGACGCGTCGAAGCCGCCCACTGAAACCTCCCGCGCTTGCTTAGGACTTGTCGGCAACGGGCGCGGCAGGCACGATGGCGCGGTCGCATCTGGCTGAAAGCGCCATGCATCCCGTGCATAAAGGGCAGACCTCGGCGTGCAAGCTGATACTTAGCTTGAACGTCGTGCCATTGACCTTCGCCGCTCAGGGCTGAGTAGCGCGCAGGGATAGTCGTCTCGGAGATGTTGAGCCCGCACTGTTGAGGTCGGCAGCGGACGCAGAGGTATAGATGTTGTTGCGGTCCTGCGCAGCGCGCCGCTCTGCATGCGGGTACAGAAGGTGCTCGCGCGGACGACCCTCAGTGGCGCTGTTGCCAGTTGCGAAGTCACGGCAAAGGCGCGAGAGCGATCGGCAGGGCCCTGTGACCCAGCGGAAATTAGCTAGGTCCTAGTCGAGGATGACTGCGCGAGCGGCTGAGCACCGAAGGAGGGCGAGAAGGTCTCCGACTGCCGGGGGACGGCTGCGACGACTGCAACCTCGATATCATCGTTGTAGATCAAGAGTCAGCAAGCTCAGATGCTGACGACAAAGGCAAGGAAGGGTCGATTGAACGACAGCAACAGGGCAGGTTCAATTGAGGTTCATGAAATGGCTCTGGAAATCACAATTGGTTGGGTTTCTTGGATTGCTGCCGTCTAAGCTCACTGCAATGTCGTCTAATGGTCGGATCAATCCGGTCGCGTTCAACACCAACGCCCATCCCCTCTCGTACCCACGCCCGTCCAGGCCACTGCCTCCGTCCGTATCGTTCGCCCACTGCACCACCCACGCCCACGCCGTACGACCGTTGCTGCGTCGCTGCCTGGTCCGCCAGTCGAGAGGAACGCTGCTCGACCAGTCGTGCTGCCGTGAAGGCCGCAAAGTTCTCTAGCGCTCTCCTCGCCGCTACTACCTCGGCATCACCCTGCGTGTGCGCCCCCCCACCACCCCCCACCATGCCATCGCTCAACGATGAGACGTGGCCCGACTTGAGTTCGGCAGCAGCAACAGCAACGGCGCCGGCCGTCAAGGCTAGCGCCGGCCTGGAAGCCGCCGCGGCGCCCAAGCCCAGGAACAGGAAGGGTGCGTCCGCCGTTCGTCTCCCTGCCCGTCGGCCTTCGCTGAATATTGTCAAACCTTTCTGCGCTACACAGGGAAGCAGAGATGGGTTGCTATCCCGCCGGCGGAGATGCAGGCGTCGGTCGACCAGGCCAAGGCTGCCGCCAGCAAGTCCAAGAAGGCAAAGCGGGTGACGGACGATGCAGCCGGCTCGACGACGACGGCCGCTGGCCGGCCGCCGTCCAAGAAGAAGGGCGACGCGTCGTCGTCGACCTCGGGCGGACAGGCCTCGTCGGCTGGCACATCCTCAACTGCAGGTGTAGCGCCTGCGCCGTCGAAGAAGGCCAAGAAGGCTGCTGCTGCCGCTGCGCTTGCTGCCGCTCAGGCCAGCGGTGGGCCACCACCGCCGCCGCCTGCCCTTGCCTACAGCAACCCCACCGCCCACCAGTACCCCGTCTCCTTTGTCCCGCATCACGGCAGTCCGCTTCTCGACTACGCTCGGCCCCCAGCGGCGGCATACAACCCCCATCGTGCCGACATGCCCATCCTGGCGCCAATATCGCACCTCACGTCGGCGGAGGAGCTCGCCATGCCGCACGACTTTGACCTCACGGCCGGCCTGCCGTCCGCCGGCTCGCTCAGCTCACGCGACGGCTCGAACGAAGCCGAGCAGATCGAGATCTCGAAGGACGTCGAGATGAGCTTGCTCAAAAACGGCGGCGGGAGGTCGAGCTTGGGCGGGGGAACGGCTGAGGGTAACGGTCCGCTGGCGGAGATCGGGCGGTTGATACCAGGTGACAGGGTCAAGGGGAGCGACACTCCGGTAGACATACATCGGTCGAGCCCGGACGGACGGGTCGAGAGCAGCGACGCTTCGGCGTACATCGAGCGGCCGAGCCCGGACAGACGGGTCGAGAGCAACGACGCGCGGGCCGACATTGAGCGGTCGAGCCTGAGCGCCGGAAGGGTCGAAGGCGATGATGATGCGCCGGCCGACATTGAGGAGTCGAACCTGGGCGGTGAAAGGGTCGAGGACAACCACGCGTCGGCCGACATCGAGCGTTCGAGCCTGGACGGAGGAAGGGTCGAGGACAACGACGTAGCGCCGGCCGACCTCGCCCGCCTTCTCCTGTGACGCAGGTTCGACAAGCGTATCTGCACGCTCTAGCGGACTGCGACCTTCTCTCGCACTCGTCAGGCCGCCAGCAGTCGCTAAGCCGGGTCCGCCGCCCGCCTCACTCCCTGGTCGCTCCGTGCCGAAAGAATCTGCGCCGGCACCGCAGGGACAAAAAGAGCGTTGTGTTAACGCGGACGTGGAATCCGTTCGTGTCTGTGCGTCCTGCCTCTTTCTCTTCTCGTTGGGCCTGTTGAGAACGCGAGCACTGACGCAACTGCTCTCTGGTCCGGGACGCAGGCTATCTCGTCGTCATGACCAAGCGCTAGCAAACCTCCGTGCATGACATCCTTCAAGCCGTCAGGTCGCTGAGCCTGACGTCCGGGCGTTTGGCACGCTCCTCGTCTTCGGCCACTGCACTCTCCGCTGCCTCACGCATTCCTCAAGCACCGCAGCTCGAGTACGGCGGCGCAGACGAAGAGGGTGGAGACCATGCACAATCAGCATGAACTGTTGTGTAGCTCTCTTACTGCGACTTCGCTTGCATGCAGCAGAACCGCGGCCTTCAGTTGGTGCGGAGGAAGGGAGGAGGGGCCGGACGTTGTGGGAGTCTCGGCCGGCGGCGGATTCAGAGGGATACTTCCTCCTCGACCGCTGACCGCCTCCCAAGCACCCAACCAGGAGCGAACCTTCCTCCTCCATGCCTCCCTCATTTTGAAGCCAACCTGGTACCGAGCGGAGCAGAGAGACAAATCGACGCACTGCTCACTGACCCGTTGCGGGCTGTGCGTAATGACGTCCTCGAGCGGCAAACGCTGATGACGCGATGGGCACTTGCCTCTCTAATGTCATCCCTCTTGCAACAAACGTAGTGTCAGCGTCGAGCAGATGATCAGTTGCGATATCGCTGCGCACTCAGGGTGCGACGACGCATCTGGCGGGGCACATGCTGGCACTTTGCGGCGGACGCGCGTTCGTCCCGCCGCCGCCAACGTCCGCCCCCTCCCCCCTCGTCCCTTTCCTTCCTCCCTTGCCTCCAGCCCGGCGACGATGGCCTCGCCTGCGTTCCTCCTCCGGCCAGCCGCCTCTGCCCGGGCAGCCGCCTCGTCCTTCTCCCCGTCCTCCGCCCTTGCCAGCAGCAGCAGCAGCAGCAGCAGCGGTCGCCGCTCGCTCTCGTCCTCCGCACCGCGTGCCGTCCGCCAGCCGGATGAGTGGTCCTACCCGTCCAAGACGGGTGACAACCGCCCGCGCAGGCCGTTCCTGAACCCGGACGTCAGCGAGCGCATCCCGAACGAGGTCGCGCGCCGCAACGGGTGCGTCTTGGTCTTGCCTGCCGTCGTCCGACCGACCGTCCCGCCCGACCCCGTCTCCTCGTTCTCTTCCGACGCCTACGCTCCTATCTTCAGCGAGGCTGTACCTTGGGCTTTCGTTCATGTTCTGTGGGCGGCATGAGGCCGCTGACTAGGAAGGGCTTTCTGCTGAGAGCAGAGCGGAGCAACGAGAGCCCTTTACTGACGCCTTGCTCCTCCATACTCGCGAACAGCCTTCCGCCATACCGCCTGCCTTCGGCAAACCTCGATCCCTACGAGCTGGTACGTGCCCTCTCCTCTGATCATCTGAGTGAGGGCATGCTGACGCCTCTGCCGTTTACATTATGCTTCAACCGGTATCCTTCGCTCCCGCTCGACCCTCTCCCTTCTGCTCGACAACCCCGTTCTGCGACGCTCGCGCCCCCCCTCTCCTCCCCTTCGTTCGCTTTTGACCCTGCGACCGCCTTCGACAGCCGCCGAAGCTGCCGATCAAGCATGATATCCTGACGCACAGTATCACGTTCTCGGCGTTCGACCACGAGAGCCTGCGCCCTGTGCGTTCCTTTCTTCTCTGCGCGCCGCTGCTATCACTGCTGCGGCGTCCCTCGCCGCTCAACCCAGGCCGGCCTGACACTGATGGTGAACATTTGACGGCTTGCAGTACGCAGCCATGGCGCGCCACACGGCACTCGCCCTCTCGATCCCTATCACGGGCCCAGTCTCGCTCCCGAACGAGCTCGTTCGCTGGTCCTCGAACAAGTCACCCTTCGTCCATGCAAAGTCCAAGCAGGTATTCGAGCGCCGGACGTACGCCCAGCGCATGGACGTTTGGGACGCCGACGACAAGGCGGCCGAAGTGCTCGTCAAGGTGTTGCTCGCGACGGGACGGGGCGAGTACGTCAAGGTCAAGGTGGAGAAGTACTCGCGCGACAAGTGCGTCCCCCCTCCCTTACCCCTCCCTCCTCTCTCTGGTGCTGCACGGGTCGTGCCCCTCCCTTCCCTCCCCTCACCCCCCCCCACCCCGCCCCTTCACATCCTCTCCTCCGCCGTGCAAGTAAACGTGCATCTGATATCGTCCGCCGTTCTGCGCCCCCTATGTCCAGGCTCGACATGGACATCGAAGCGCCCCCCGCCCCGCTCTTCCACAAGACCGAGCGCGCGCGGGCGACCGTCGCCGACATCGCGGCGCGTTTCGTCGCTCGTGAGCGAGCTGAGCTCGAGCGCGAGGCGAAGGCAGCCGCTGAGCCCGAGGAGGAGCTCGTCAAGCACGACGACTGGCAGTCGGCGACTGTCGAGGGGAAGGTGATTGACCTGGAGGGCGGGTCCGGGACGCAGGAGGCGAAGAAGAGCGCAGTGCAGGCACAGAACGAGGTGGCAGGGCAGGAGACAGGCGTCGAGGGCGACCTGGCGATGCGGGAGAAGAAGTCGGACGCGTAGAGGCGCAAAGGGAAAGAAGAGTGTTCCGCACCCGCGTCCGCATGATTGCTTTTGCTCTCCCTCATGTTCGCTGGTCGCTGGTTCTGAACAAGGGTCAAGCGTCGCCACATTAAAAAAGACTATTTGCTGAGTTTTCACCGAAAGATGAGGAGTTGTTGATCCCCTGAAAGCGCCTTGGTCATGGGAGACTAGGTACGGATGCTGCGAGCGACGTCGGGCGCCGGGTTGACGGGACAATCGAGCCGAACGGCGGCGGAAACTGGCGCTGTCCCGCCGTCGGCTTGAGCTGATCTTTCGCCCTCATCTGCGCCCAAAGGCGGTGATGACCCTCTATCAACACCGACAATGATGAGACCTCAGCCGCACCTCAGCAGTGTACTGTACGCACACGAACTTCTGCAACACCTTCCGGCTGCGCGGCCGTGGGCCTGTTCAAAAGGGGTTGATGCATGAAACACTTGCCTCATCCGGCGTTACCCATGAAACAGCCTTCATTGTACATGACCTAATGTCCTCTCCTGTATATATTCGCGCGACGTCTTTGTTACCCGGGGTGAATCCCTTCTTCACTTTCCTTATCCCACAAGAATCCTACAACTTCAGCGAAAATATTCTCTAGTAGACAAAAAAATCTCTGCATTTCTTTTTTACTGAGACCCAGTTCAGCAGATGAGGTAGGCAAGGTCGAGAGGCTGCGGCTCGTCAGCAGTCACTTTCGCGCGCGTCCCGGCTCCGCAGCCAACTTTGTACTAAGACCAAATGACACCAGGAATATCCATGACGATCTCATCGTTTTGAATCACGAAAGCAAAAGCCGTGCAGCAGGATTTCTAGTGTGCGGACTGAATACCAGCTTTCTGCAGCTTAATTTTCGAAGCATCAATTGAGCGATTCACGAGAGCTCTTTGGTACTGAGATAAAAACCGTGAATTCATGCTGCTCGCGACATTTTTTTTCTGCAGCTTGCTTGCACCAAGCGTCAAGCTGAGCAACCTTAAGATTTCGTGTTTTGCTGTTTGAGCAGTTCGTCACACCATGCATCCGGGTCGTTCGGCAGGCGGTCTCGTGCTGCGTTGGCTTTGGACCGTGGACGAGGATGATGACGCCGATATCTTGGTGACCGTCCACGCCGTGCTGATGACCTTGACGGCGCTTATGCCGGCGCGGCGCTGAACCTCGGCTTGAACCGCGGTGGACATCTCAGATGACGCCAGATCGGGCGAGTGGAATAGAGGACGCCGCAACCGTGGCCAAGGACGACGGAAGCGAGTGCAGCGAGATGAGAGCAAAGACCGAGTCCACGAGCTAGAGCCCGGCCGCGAAAAGGTTCTTGTATGCGGTGAAAAGGATAAATAGGCGACGAAAGGGGTTGACGCCCTCGGGGCACTTGATGTTGACGAGTCGAGGGTACCAAGGAGCGCGGCCCGGCGAGCACTAGACGACGACGAGTAGGTGGTCGCGAGTTGGGACCACGGGGCATGAGCGTCGTAGAAAGGGAGCGTGGCAGGCAACGCGGCTGTGGCGATGAGCGACAAGGCGACGTAGATGGCAGCGTAGGCTTCTTTGTTGCGCCGAGCTTAGTGTCGCGTCGCAGGGTCCATAGCTTTGTTGGACTGCGAAGGCGCCCTCGACGACGGAGAGGACGTATTTTTGGAAGAGCACGGCGGAAAGAGTCGTCTTCTACGAGGAGTAGTTGTCGGGTCCTGTGAGACGAGGGAGGGAGGACGCCCGGATGGAGGAGGGGGCGTCCTTATCGTCTGAGCTGGAGGACGACATCGCAGTCGATGGGCTCATAACTTGTCGGGTCTGACGAAGGACCCGGCCTCAGTACAGCTCGGGGCCGCGGAGAGAAGCTGCGGAAGGAGATGGGGGAAGAGCCAGGACGGCCTAGCGAGGCCCATGGTTTTCGAGGGACGATCGCCGGCATATAGATGAATATAAAAGTGCCACGACTCCTGAGTAAGTACTTAAGGTTACGTAAGGGGTTGAGCGAGATGCAAGAAGAAAGAGCAAGGCTGGATTTGAAGAGAGGACTCGAGGAATCAGAGCCTAGAGGAGTAAGGGAGAGACAGGTTGAAAAGGTTACAAGACAAGCTGCGCCAGTGTAGGCAAGCGGCAGTCGTGTGCCGTGAGTTGCGCGCTCACTCCATAACGCCAGCTTCGCTTTCGTCCCCGTCTTCCTCGGCGGCTCTCTCCTCGTCCGAAGAGAACTCGGCGGCGACAATGGTACGTGCGCGCCTGCAGTGTGTGTGCAGAGGCGACAGCACTTGATTGCGAGCGGGTCAGCGCTGTTCTCAAAAAACGAAGCAAACAACAGCTGGGATGATCACGCACTGGAGAGACCTCGAGGCGCCAGGGAAGACAGGCGCGTTGAAATTGACGTCCTATTCGGCGTTCTTCAACCCCGAACCGGCACCCGTGGCGATGAACCTTGTCCTTGCCTGGCGAGCGCGCTTGTTGCGGGCGCGCTTGGGGTTAGTACGACTCCCTTTATAGGTGATCATGCTGTTGACGCGTTGTTGAATGACAGCCGTTGTTGACCAGTCGTTGCGGAAGCGGGCGAGGAAGGGATGATGGTGGGAGCCTGCCAGTGCGAGCGCAAAGCGATCGTCAGCTCGACTCCCAGTTGCAAGGGTTACTGGCACTGCCATGACGCGCGGAATAAAATGCAGGAGCTGAATGAATTGGCCCTGAAGCTCGCGGCGTTGTTTCGTAAAGCAGAGGCCGAGATTGGGTCCGCTACGGTGGTACTACTTAGATCTCCTAGACCTTGTCCTGAATGCCGACGTCCACCGACCACCTCTACTTGTCAACAAAAGCACCCTCCGCAAGCAGTAGCAGAACGTAATGTACGTGGATTTCCTTCCAATTGTCGTCGTCTTCAGGCCCATCTCTCGCTGCATGTGGAAATGGAATCAACCACCCTTACCGCCCTTGGGCCTTCGAGCGCCGTCCCTTGCTCCTTGTCGCTCGCGAGCTGACGAGTAATCTTTTTGGACTTGTTCTTCATGGCTGCAAGGCCAAGCGCGAGAAAGCTGTCAATCGGGTGGTGAACGTCCCCTGAGGGTCGGGCGAGTCACGCCTTGTATGTTCTCGGATTTCTTCTCGAGTCTTCGTCGGTCTTCTCTAAGCGCTGGATGAGAAGTGGAGGAATGGACCATGCTGCAGTGGGAGGCTGTCGCAATTTGGTCCGCTCGCGCTGCCAATAAAAACAGACGGATCTGGCGGATCATGGCTGCATCTTATGGTTAAGAACTTTGATGGTCTAGCAGCAGCTGCCCAGGGCATGACGAGGAGGATGCGCAGCACAGGAAGGGGCGTAGGAGAGGGGGGTCATGCGGGCGGACGAAGCTCGAGAGTGCGGGTCGCGCTCGCGAACTGCTGCTGACCGTGATCTCCCCCCTCTCTCCATGCCTCTTGAGATGCCGCAGCTGCCGCAAGGTCGTCAAAGACGCCGGACGCGTCGCCGGCACCTGCAGCTCAAAGCCGCACGCGAAGATGTTGGAGTTGCGACGAGCCAGGCGTGAGGCGCAAAGGGAGCGGCGGGTGGGCGGTGCTGCGCGGGGGCTAGCGACGACGTGAGCTGCGGTCGCCCGCCCTTGCACTTCCCTTACCCGCCCTCTTAAACCTGCCTCTTCCTTCACTCCTAGCTAGAGACCTCAGTCCACTTCTTGGTGACTGAGGTCAGTGTTGAAGGGTAGACGCTGGGCTGCTGCGCGCCTTAGACGCGCGACTTAGTCGCGGCGCGCGCGGCCAGGCGCCCCCAGGCAACCCGCCGGATTCTTTTCTCTTTTCGCCCTCGCTCGCCCCCTCTTAGATTAGCTCGCTCGCTCCCCCCTAGCTTATACCTCAGTCGTTCATGGAGTAGTCCAGAGACTGAGGTACGTTCGCTCCCTAGCTTAGCTTCCGCCTGGCCCGTCGCTCACTCCACCTGTAGTCGCCCTGCTTGCTGTCTCTTCCTACAGGTGTGATCATAGATGAGTCGTTCATGGAGTAGTCCAGAGACTGAGTCGCCCTGCTTGCTGTCTCTTTTTTACAGGTTATGAGCCCATACCACGCTTAACCGACTCAGAAGACTCTCTGCACGACCTCCCTCGACCACACACACCACCTGCTTCAGCATACCGCTCAACCGCTCACCTCGCTCGACCCCCTGCCGCTCACCCCTGCTACGACTCCAGACGAGCGGCACGACCCCCTACCTCAACTAGAAGCCGACCCTCAACAACTAGAGATGAGCGGACAAGACCAGACGAGCCCCTTCGGGGGCTCAACCCCGACCACGACAACGTTCAAGATCCCCATCTTCCACGGTCGGGAAGACGTGTTTCAGCAATGGAAGCCCCGCATCCTCATGCATCTCGAGGATGCGGGTGTGCTGGACATCGTAGAAGGCACGAAGCAGGGCCTCGAGCCTATGGATGGCAAGGACGAGGAGAAGCAGGCGTGGAAGAAGAAGAACACCCGCGCCCGACACCTCCTCATGCAGGCGCTGGGCAATGACCTCACCCATCACGTCTACGACAACAAGAACGCTGCCGACGCCTGGGCCTCCCTTCTCGAGGTCTACCAGCCCAAGTCCTCCAGCAACATCCACTCCCTCCTCCGGCAGCTCACCGCCACCCGATGGGACACGGCCACCCCGATGGAGCAGCACGTCAACACCATCCGCGGGCGCATCGCCGAGCTCAAGGCCATCGGCGAGGCCATCTCCCCTGCCCTGCACATCGCCATCCTGCAGGGCTCCATCGAGCACGTCGCCGATGAGAACTGGAAGGCCCTCGCCAACGCCGTCGACAACCTACCTGCCGACACCGTGACCCCCACCCTCGTCGCCAACCGCTACCTCGCCGAAGCTGAAAGGCAGAAGCGAGTGACATCCGTCACCGAGCAGCTCTCGGCAATGGCGATCGTCAGTGGACGACAGCAAGATCGAGGACGCAGCGGAGGAGGAGGATCAGGAGGGAAGAGGAGGGACCCACCCGCTGGCTTCACCTGGGAGCAATGCTGGCGCTGCGCCGGCAAGCGACACTTCGGTCGCTGCGATGAGCAGACCAAGGCTACCCCGGCGCCGGATCTTGGCGCTGCTGAGCTCCCGTGCAGGCGAAGAGATGAAGTACAGAATTTTCTTCGAGGTCATCAACGACGGTCGCACGCGCGACGTCTTTGATGGCGAAAGATACTGGGAGCTGCGGACAGAAGGACAGCCAGGTTTGCGACTTTGAAGACGCGCGCGACGTTGCCCTTGGTTTCTCCACCGACGGCTTCACCCCGTTCCGCAGCAAGTCTGTCTCCTGTTGGCCCCTACTCGTCTACAACCTCAACCTTCCTTCCGAGGTGCGCACGCATGTCGACCGTATTTTCTGCGTCGGCGTCATTCCCGGCCCCGCCAAGTCGATGGGCATGAAGTGCCATAACGTCCGGAAACCCTGACGGGGGCAGTGCGTCGGGAAGAGGCAGGAGGCGGTCCGCTGTACGTTCCGATTGCCCTCGGACGGCCACCTGCCCAGCATCTCAACCTGCTCGCCCTTTCCCTCTCGTACTCACAACGGCCTCAAAAAGCAGGCAAGTCGAATCGAGCGCGCGCCCACAAAACTTGCTGCCGAGGCCCTCGCCACCAGGTTCGGCATCAACCACTTTCCCCTCCTCGGCTCCTTTCTCACCATCCACCTCCCCTCCTCATTCCCGCGCGACTTCATGCAATTAAAGTACGAGAACGTCGCCATGTCCAAGCTCAAGATGTGGATCGCCGACTTCAAGGACTTCGACCGCCAGGCTGAGGCCAAGCAGCCCTACCACCTCTCCCCGACCGTTTGGAAAAAAAAAACATTAGCCAACGCAGCTGCTCCTTCTAGCACCTGCCCTGTTCCACGGTCGCTTTCGCCAGTCAACCTACTTCAAGCATTTTGGTCTTCTCGTCAAGCTTCTCCGGACGTCAATTCAGTACGAGCTGCAGTCGAGCGACGTTGATAATCTGGAGCGGGGGCTTGCACGGTGGGTGGAGGACTTTGTCTCTGATCGTTCTGCTGTCCTAAAGCGGCTGCGTGCGAAGCCAGCACACTGCTGACGGTCACAGCCTGTTACCGCAGGCTATATGGCCTCGGCTACCGCTGGTGGATGTCTGTGATGACCATCAACATCCAATCGCTGCTGCATGTCGCTCAGTTCATCCGCCAGTGTTGATCTGTTTGAATGTACTGGGCGTTCGCGACCGAGCGGTACTGCGGTCGCCATTTACGCACCTCAATTTCGACCACCATCCCCGGCGTTTCGCTTGCGCGCGCCGCGGTTGACCGTGCCAGAATTGACCTCCTCATCAACCAGCATCACCTCCATGAACAGCTCAACCTACGCTCTCGGATCGTTCGCCCAGTCCAAGTCGGAGAAGCCGACCAGACCGCCCCGTTCTGGGCGGTAGACGAGGGCGACGTCGAGGGTACCTTGTAAGTACCTCAGCACACCTTTCAGCGTCGTCCAGAGCGCCTCACCTGGGCGCATCTGGGGACGAGACAAGACGTTGACGGCGTGATGCTTGACGCGTACTGCAGCGATCCCAGTAGCGACCGCTACTCGTCGTGTCGGTCCGGCGGCAATAGGTCCTCGTCGTCGGTCGCGAGGCAGGTCGACCTTGTGTGCGAGGGGCGTCCTGTTCGGTGAGCACCCTTCCATGCCCCGCCCCCACGCCTTCAGCAGGTCCTCAACTTAGCGCTGCTGGCTGACCTTCACGCTCCGTTGCGATTGGTCCCGCTTGACATGCAGGCCGACGATCGTCTCCAGCTCGCCGAGGTCCTTCATTTCGAACCGGTCGACCATCGCCTTCTTGAAGGCCGCGAGCGTTCTTGCCTGCTCGAACGCCAACGTCAGGTCGTCGACGTAGAGCCTGATGTACGCCGCTACTCCCTCGCTTGTCCAGCACGATGTCCACCTCCTCGTCGCTGCCTGTACCATCGGGCGAGGACGCACGTCGCGGGGGAGGAGGGGGCCGCGAAACAGGATGGTCGGCCGCCGCGCCAGCGGCCCGCTCCGCGCCGTCGGACACCTCTACGACGTCAAGAACGCCGTTTGGCGCCCGTTTTGGGGCATTCTCCTCGTTCGTCTCGAGCTCGACGAACTCGGGCTTCTGATCCTCTTCAAGTGCTGCCGTGCGTTCGTCCTGCACCTCGATCTCCGCAGGCGACATGTTGCTGACCATGGCGGAGGTGTCTTCAACGAACCGGACGTCTTGGTAGCGGGCGACGAAGGTTGGATTGGTGCGCGTGTTCCACAAGCGGTGCCCTTTGGCTGTCGTCGAGTAACCAAGAAGTTGACACTCGACTGCGGTGTCGTCCAGTTTCGTCCTCGTCTCGCCCGGTACCCAAGCGTACGCTAGCGCGCCGAACGGGCGCAGATGGGCAACAGACGGCACCTCGCCCGTCCAGCCCTCGTGCGGCGAGCGGCCGTTGGTTGCGCGGGACGGGGAGAGCGAGAGTATGTGCGTCGCGTTCATCACTGCTTCCACCCAGAACTGACGCGAGAGTGCGCTCTCGTTCAGCATGCACCGCACCATTTCGACCAAGGTGCGGTTGTAGCGCTCCGCGACGCCGTTCTTCTGGGGCGTGTAGGGGATGGTGAGGCGTCTTGACCGATGCCTTGCACCGTTTGAAGGTCTTCAACACGTCGGACTTCTTCACGAGAAGGTAGGTTCACGCCCTCCTGCTTTTATCGCCGATGAAGCTGATAAAGAAGCGTTTTGAGCCCGGCGACGTCGGTGTGATTGGCACTAGCACGTCCGAGTGGACGAGATCCAGGAGGCCTACCGCTCAAGTCGTGGACGATGGGAAGGGTCTGCGGTACGCCTTCCCTTTTCCACAAGGGTCGCAAACGGCTGACGCCTTGCTTCCGGACAGCAGAGCGATGCCCTTCGCCGCCCCTGCCGCCATCCTCTTGATCGCATCGACGTTGAGGTGATTGCGGCGGCGATGCCACTGGTCGATGCGCAGGGGTGGCGCCGGGCATGTGGTGGCCGCTGCAGCCAAAACAGCGGCGGCTGCTGGTGCTCGAGCGGTTGGAGTGGGAGCGAGAACGGGTGCGGCATCGATGAGCAAGTTGTCATCCTTGTTGTACCGAGCCGTGAGTAGCGTCCTTCTGTCGCGAACGACAGTTGCCCCGTTGCCTCTGATGACTGACTCGGCACCTGAGGCTCGGCCTAGAACCTTCGTCGACAGGAGGTGGACGGCCAGGCCGGGCACGTAAAGAACGTTGGCGATGTGTCGTCTGGTGCGTGTTCCGTCCACATTGTTGACGTTGAGTACGAGGGTTTCTGACCCAAGGGCGTACACGCTTTGCCCTTCCGCAGCCGTGGCGAAAGGGTAAGGCTGTGGGAGGTCAACGTAGTTCCTCAGGTACGCCTTCGATCGTATCAGTTGGTCGGTTGCACCCAAGTCTAACACGAACTTCTCCGGCTTGCCGACGGCTCGAGATTAGAACGCAACACTCATTGCATTCTGCTCCGTGCCAGCCGCGGCAGAGGCCGATGCCATCATGGCCGAGCCGCTTCCGTCCCGCGCGCAGGGGCTACCCGCCGTAGGGACCGGCGTGTTGCGCGTTTGCTCGGTGCTGCGCAACGGGAAGTGGTTCAGGCCGCGGCACTTCCAGCAGTGGTCGTAGGTAAGGCCAGCTGGGGTTTGTCGTCGAGGTGCACGTTGCTGACCCCTTGTGTCGCCAGGCTTCTTGTTGCTGCTGAAGAGGGCGCTGCCGGCGTTGCCGTTGAGGGCCATAGTGCGTTTGTCCTTCTCCACCTCATTGAGGAGCCGAGAGATGACATGGTCCGGTGTGACCGTGTCAAGGCTCTCGATCGCGAACAGAAGCGCCTTCCAGTTCTCGTCGGCGGTCTCGAGGAAACCCGTGAGGGTGGCGACTTGAAGATTAAATGAGGAATCTTCTCCGACTGCGTTCATCTCCGAAATGCGGGACCTGATCGTGTTGATGTGGGTCTCCATCGGCGTGACTCCGTCCCAGCGGATGGTAAGGAGCTGCTTCAGGAGGGAGTGGTTGTTGGAGGCGGTCTTGGGCTCGTAGGCAGCGAGGAGGAAGGTCCAAGCGGCGTGGGCGGTGGTCGCCTCGTCGACGTGATGTATGAGGTCGTCGCCTAGTCCTTGCATGAGGATATGGCGGGCACGTGTGTCTTTCTTGTCCCACTCGGCCGCTTGTGCGGTGTCGATGGGCCGAGTGTCGGCGATGTGGACTAGCTCCCAGACCTCAGAGGCCTGGAGGTGAATCTTGATCCTGGGCTTTCATTGCGGGAAGACTTTTCCTTGTCCCCGGAAGACGGGGACCCTTGAGGTGGTGATGCTTGTAGCGTTCATGTCGTTTACAGAAAGGGTGTCGTACATGGATTCTCGCCCTTCGGATACTGGTTCAGCAGTGTCGTATGGGCTCATAACCTGTAGACAGCAGGGAAGGTTGCCAGGAGCTCAGCTCCCAAAGTAGTTCGTGAGAGACTCATTCTATATACCTGTAGACAGCAGGGAAGGTTGCCAGTGAGCTACAGGTAGGGGTAAGCTAGTGTTCGTATGGACGGTGATGGATGTGAAGGCAACGCACCTCAGCTCCCGAAGTAGTTCGTGAGAGACTGAGATGCAGAGGGAGAGGAAGAGAAAAGCGGAAGATGGGCTGCCGCGCCCCAAGGGCCGCGGCGTGACTAGTTACGGAGGAGTTACAAGCAATCACTAGGGGCGCAGTAGAGACCGTCTAACACCCCCCCTCGCTACAAGAGCCCTAAACGTGAATGAGTTCCGTGTGGGAGCGTGCACTGGAGGGCTGAGGGAAGAGCCTCAGACCAGGGCGGTGAGGCCGAGTAGGTAGAGACCGTCTAACAGCCGCTACCTCGAGCGCCGTATTAGTCTCACTTCGCAGGAGTCGAGTTGCTTGTTGCCGACCAGCGCGCCGTACGCTCCCCGCATTGATCACCACTCGCGATAGGCAAGTTGCTATGCCGTTTTACACCTCTATGGACGAAGCGGTCGTTGTGGACGTGAACTCGACAAGGGGCTGGTGTGCAGGGTAGAGATGGTGCGCAGGTTGGCCTTCATCGAGAGCGAAGTTTCCTTTCGATCCATTCTGGAGAATGAGCAAGGCACTGAAGACGCAGATCTCCAACTGTGATTTGCGATGCGCCTCTCCTCTCTTCCTGTCATGCGCTCCCTCCTCCTCTCTCTCTACCCCCCTCCCTTGCTCCCTCTCTAGTTCCCCCTCCCGCCCGCTCCACCTGCCCTGCCCTCCCCTCTTGGATTCTGAATCTCGTCCTGACCCATCTCACACGTTATTGCATCGACGCCTCCTCCCCCCAGCCTCCCCCCCCCCCCTCAAGCTCATGACGCGCAACCGTCGCCCGCGCTCCCTACCCTCCGTGCTTGCGACCTACTCCTCTCCCCTCCGGCCGACTGACTGAGTTCTCGCTTCCAGCGCCCTGGGACTCCATTGCGCGGGCGATTTCGGCCGGACGCCGTGCCCGCATAAGTACGGAAGGCGTGGGACTGGAGTCGCCCAGCCCAACAAGCCGATGGATGAGCATTTACCTAATGCCTTGTTGCACAGCCGCACCCTAGCTTGAGTCCAGGGAAGCATACTCATGAACGCGCAGTAGCATGCGCGCACGCTCACTGGCGTCAGTCATCCGAGGCGCCCTACAGACGGTCAGCAAGCGGTCATGCGTCGTGGATGTACATCAGCATGCACAACATCATGAATCGGTCAAAGTGCCTTTAGGGAGGTTGATGTGAAACAGAAAGTTCATGCTTCGTCGGGTGAATCTTAGGCTCGGACGACTTCGGAGTATTGCTTTGCACCTTTAGGCACTGGATGTCGTCTGCGGTTGACCCGGAATCTTCGAGAGTCTCAGATAACCCTTAGAAGATAAAGTATGACGGGAATTCGGGTTCTGGGGGGAGTATGGTCGCAAGACGGAAACTTAGAGGAATTGACGGAAGGGCACCACCAGGAGTGGAGCCTGCGGCTTAATTTGACTCAACACGGGGAAACTCACCAGGTCCAAAAAATATAAAGATTGACAGATTGATAGCTCTTTCTTGATTTATTGGGTAGTGGTGCATGGCCGTTTTTAGTTGGTGAAGTGATTTGTCTGGTTAATAACGATAACGAACGAGACCTTAACCTGCTAAATAGCCCGGCTGGCTTTGGCTGGCCGCTGGCTTCTTAGAGGGACTATCTTTGTTTAGCAAATGGAAGTTCAAGGCAATAACAGGTCTGTGATGCCCTTAGATGTTCTGGCCGCTTAGTTCGCAGTACAGCTATACGCCCGTCATCACAGTGGGTTCAGGTCTTCCGGATCCGGAGAAGGACAGCGAGTAGGCCGAGGGAAGAAGCAAAGAGCGGCTCGATTACAAAACGCGAAAACGCGGCACTGGAGAAAAAATCGGGACAGCCTACATTGCGACCAGCACTGCTTCCTGGCAGGCACCAAGGAGCTCCCATCACCACTACCTCAATACGTAACTACGTGGCTCACATGACGGAGGGTGGGAAGCGGCCAGGCAAGAACTGGTGTCTTGCCTTGTCGAAGCGGCATCTCGAGCTCTCAAGGCGAGGTCCGTATCGGGCGCTTGCTTATGGAGGCGGAGCATCGTGCTGACTTTTATCGAACGTCTCCATGCGCGTGCGACACCGACACTGACAGGTGGACGAACACGGTCCAAACCAAGCGGGCCCAGGCTGGGTACGGATACCAAGGCAGGGACCATTGTCCGCGGCACGACGAAAAGCGCCAGGAAGCTCGGGAGTGAGTTCAAGTAGAACACATCGCCGTGGAGACTATCCCAGCGAAGTGAGTGCTTCCATATCATTGTAAAAAGGGCTGGAACCTATTGCGGCGCTGTCTTGAAAAGAGTAACTTTGGCTTCTCGTTCGTTTCCCTCTTCCGCCGTCTCGTCCGGCTGTGCTATCGCCTTCTATCCTCTCTCTGTTTCACCCAGTTAATCACAGCTTCGACTGATCAGAACGCGGCTGGATCAACTCCCCGCTCGTGCTGAAGTGGTTCGAGAAGGTGTTAATGCCGTTCACGAATGCTCGACATCCTGATCCTCGACAAACTCAGGACGCATGAGCATGTAAAAGCTTCCCTGTTCTCTTCTAACAAACGCCAGCGGTCTCTATTTACATGCATGTGCACTTGCAGCCGACGCTGCTCGAGTGTCAGGGATCTGGTCGAGCGAGTCTAGGAGTCACGACTCCAAGGGTATATAGGTCCGGAACGGTCAATTCCTCCCAGAATTGACATTGTGGTCTTTTGGCCCAGTTAATAGCACGTTATTCTAATGTTCCGGGCGTGCTCATTACATCGAGCTGGCGCGCAAGGGTGAGGTTCAAATATCATGCATGCCTCCCCACACCCCCCATGCTCTTCAGCCACTCATCGTTCGTGTCTTCTCCGAGCTCAGACGCGAGTGGAACAGCCTCTCTGCACGGGTCGCAGGATAAGGTACGTCGTCTGTTCAATGCACTGCTCCGCTAGACCGACGCTAACATCGCAGATCTGCTTCCTTCTTCTCTTCCTACGTTGAAGCGCACAGGGACACGTGCTTCGCTCAACATCGAGCTGTCGTGGACGACACCTTTATAGCCACACGCCGTCCAGCACACCCTCAAGCGACCTCCTTTGCATTTGGCTAAGAGCGAAGCTCGGCATTTGGCTGGGGAGTCGAGGTTGATGGGTGGAAGGGACGTGGAAGGGACAAAATCGGAGCTTGAGATTCAATGATGGAACGGACGAGGAGGAGGGCTTGTATGCTATTGCGGTGAGCTATTTTGACAGGTGGCTGTACAGAGCTCAGTGGACGATGGGAACAGTGACTAGGGAGTGGATAACTAAAGGGGCTCTGCCAATGCCGGGAGCCTGAACCGGCGCCTGTGGTCGGTCGCCGGAGTGGCGAAAGAGAAATGGCTGGCAAGGGTCACAGCCCGGGAGTTGCCGACTGGCCGGAGGTAGATCCCGTCGGCGTGGGAATGACTGTGGCGAACTATTCCGTGAGGTTCATTTGTGCAATTTGGAATCCATGACAGTATCTATTGATCGGTTGGCGCGACCGACCGTCAGAAGCTGAGCGATTGAGGGTGCACCAGGACAAGCAGGCTTTTTCCTTTTCAAAAATGCAAAATTGCCTGAGGGTCCAGACCAGTGGTAATGTATCGTCTGTAAAGAGAGCGGGGAGATCGTAATCGAGGAGTAACTGGGAGTACAGCCCTTCAAAGCACGCAACTTCTTGCGACCAGGTGCGAGGACAGGAAGAGAGAGAGAGAGAGAGAGAGAGAGAGAAAAAGAGTGGACAAGTGAGGTAAATAGGAGTGGCCGAATTTAGGGTACACCTGGACGGAGTTGCCGTACACGTCACACGCGAGAAGGACCTTGGCCATTTGACGAAGAGCCCCCCCCCCCTCACCCCCTTTCCCCTCAACCCATCACCCCGCCCGCCTCCTTTGCCCGCCCATCTACCGCTGCGACCGGGTCCGACCGCAGGACGTCGACGAGCTCGAGCCAGCTCCGTAAATGCTCAAACATAGGCCGGTACAGCCCCGTGGTGAGCACTTCCGCGAGGTTGAGCCTCGACAAGACCCACGCCGGCGAGACGACACGTTGCTGAACTGTTTTTCCTGCGTACATGTTGGCCAGGTCGATATGCTTCCTCGACCGACTTGCCGTCGGGTTGACGATGGGTGACAAGTCCGAGTCCGACCGCTGCAAGGTACGTCCGACTTCCGTCATCCAGCGCACACCAGCGCAGTCCGTTTGATGCAGCGATAAACTCTGTTTCAAGCGAGGATCTCGCGATGATGGGCTGCTGGAGGAACTCCCAGCTGACCACGATGCCTTGGCGCTTGATCAGAAAGCCCGTTGTCGACCGCCTCGTCTTTCGGTCGCCATCTCAGTCCGAGTCCGAAAAGGCCTGAGTCCGAGAAGGCCTCGACCGAAGGTGCGTCCCTCTTTGCGCCGTAGACGAGGCGGAGGCTGATCGTGCCTGCAACGTACGACAGGACCTGGCGCATCACCTATCAGTGCGTCGTCTTGGGCCCTGGGCGCCGCCGAGTAACGACCGAGGATGCTGACCGCGTACGACAGGTCCGGCCTTGTGTTCCCGGCCTACCACCGCAGCTTGCCGACAAGACGCAGGTACCCGAACACGGTCTCCTTTGCGCGCGTCGACCGCTGCAGGCTGACGCCGAGACACTTGCCAAAGGTAAAGTTTCCTCGATCGTCGACCTCCCACTTGGAGGCTAGCGGGCTGACGACCTCCTTGACCTGCTCCTGCGTGCCGAGAACAGGACAGTCATCAATGTACAGGAGGAGGAACGCGCAGCCGACGACTTCGTACGCACAGGCAAACGTCTGAGCCCGCAGCGGTGAAGCCGAGGGCGACGAGGTGCGCAATGACGGTCGACTTCCACGGACGAGGAGCTCGCATGATCTCGTAAAGGGCCTTACGGAGGCTAAGGACCATGTCGTCGTCCGTCGAGTACTCCTCAGGCTGCCGCATGAACAGCACCTTTTCGATTGAGGAACGCCGTCTTGAAGGGAATCTGCCGGATGGCGAGCTCGGGTTGACTCGCGAGGTACGACAACAGCATTTGTGCTGTAGCCGGCTTCGACACGAGGACGAACGTCTTCGGTGAAGCTTACATAGGCCTGCTGCGAGTAGCCCATTTCGACGAGCCTGGCCTTGAGCCCCTCGACGGACCCGTCGAAGGGGCACTTGACGAAGACATACCGGCACTTCATGACCTTGTGACCCTCGGGAAGGTGCTCTTTCTCCCAGACCTGCAAATGCTCCATCTGGAGCATCTAGGCCCTCATCGCTGACACCTACCCTTCGCGGTTGGGTGGATGAAGGACGTCGGCGGACGACCCGGGTACCATCTCAAGCTCATCGCGCACGACGGCAACACCGTCGAGCGCGGCGCGCGAGGGGTACAGTCTGCCGTTTTGTCAGATGCCGTCGACCGATGAGCGCAAACAGTCTTAGCGGCTTCTCCTTGGCTTGGAGGCGGCTGGTACAGCAACGGGTTCGTCCTCGTCCTCGACTCTTGTGGAGTTCTCATACGGACTAATGCCCTCTAGCTCGAGAGCTCTTCGCGCTTGCGGCACGGGCGCAGCGGACAAGCTTTGCGGTGCGCCAGCGGGCGGCTTGACCGCCGAGCCCAGGGGCGACCGATGGGCAGCGATGTTGAGCAGCGAGCGGTACGGGTGAGCTACCTAGAAGGGGGTCAGGACGTGTTCTATGGAGCGGGGGCGCTGGGATGGAATGACCTCAGTCACCAAGAAGTGGACTGAGGTCTCTAGCTAGGAGGGAAGGAAGAGGCAGGTTTAAGAGGGCGGGAAAGGGAAGTGCAAGTGCGGGCGACCGCAGCTCGCGTCGCCGCCAACCCCCGCGCAGCAGCGCCCACCCGCCGCTCCCTCTCCGCCTCTCGCCTGGCTCGTCGCAACTCCAACACTCCTTCTCGACGAGTCTCTCCTACTTCTGCCACCCAGGCTCCCTCTACTCCCTCTGCTTTGCCTGCTCCTTCCAGGCCACGGCCGCGTAGACCCATTCCGTGCGATAAGAACTGGTGCTTGATGCGACCGAGAAGCTTGGTTCCGAGATCCGCAAGCATCTCGTTCGTGCGCAGCGAGACGATTTCGACGGTCCCGTCCGCCACCTTGTCGCGCGTGAAGTGAAAGCGGATGTCGATGTGCTTCGAGCGAGCGTGCGAGCTCGGGTTCATCGCCAGTGCGCGAGCGCCCGCGTTGTCCTCGAACACCGTCGTGGGGCCGGCGGGAAGCAGCCGCAGGGACGCGAGGACCGACCGCAGCCACACCGTCTCTCTGACAGCATGAGCGAGTGCAACATACTCGGCCTCACACGTCGACAGCACGACGCTCTCCTGCTTCTTGGATGCCCAGCTGATAGCCCCTCCGTTGAGCATGGAGACGTATGCGCTGTGCGAACGACGACCGTCGATATCGGCCGAGGCGTAGTCCGCGTCTGAAATGACCTCTAACGCCGACCCCGCCCTCGCCCCAGCGCCGTACGTCAGCACCCATCCCTTCGTCGACACGACGTAAGCCAGCACACGCTTCAGCGCTGACCAGTGCGCCTTGCCCGGGTTCGACGCGAATTGCGTTAGGCGGACGACCGAGAACGACAGGTCCGGCCTGGTCACAAGCATGACCCACAGCAGCCCACCGAGGAGCTGGGCGTAGGGTACGCCTGTCATGTCCCTCTTCTCCTCCATCGTCTGCGGGGACATGGCCTTGCAGAAGACCAGGCTGGGGTCCAAGGGCACGGCGACGGGATGTGCCTGCGCCATGTGGAACTTGGCGGCGAGCGACTCGATGTACGCCGTCTGGGCGAGTGAGGTTGTGCCTGCGTCTGCATCATGCTTGACTTCGATTCCCAGGCAGAACGCCATCTGGCCGAGGTCTTTGACCATGAAGGCTGACGCTAGGCGCGTCTTGACCTCCTGCAGGATCCTCGCGCCCGACGCGAACAGGCCGAAGTCGTCGACGTAGACCGCCAGGTGCAGCTCCTCCTCCTCCCATCGCAGTGTGTACAGGCCCTGGTCGGCGTCCGAGCGGACGGAGCCCATCGAGGTGAGCACCTCGTCCAGCTTGAGGTACCACTGGCGGGCGGCCTGCTTGAGGCCGTAGATTCCCTTGTGCAGGCGGCAGACCCAGTCCTCCTTGCCCGCCTCTTCGAAGCCCGGCGGCTGACGCATGAACACCTCCTCCTCCAGCGTGCCGTACAAGAAGGCCGTCTCGACGTCCATCTGGTGGACGAGCCAGCTGCGCCTAGCGGGCCTCGGCCAGCGAAGCTCGGAGGGTCGTGAACTTGACGACCGGCGAGTACGTCCCGTCCGCCTGGTAGTCCTTGCCCTCGACCTGGCTGAACCCTTGCGCGACGTAGCGGACCCTGTAGCGCACTGTCACACCCTGTACGTCCTTCTTCTCCGCCAGCACCTCTCGGCAGCCGACGACGTTGGCGTTCGGAGGGCGAGGGACTAATGTCCAGACCTTGTGCTTCCGCAGCGACGCCAT
This sequence comes from Cystofilobasidium ferigula, assembly GCA_014825675.1. Taxonomy (NCBI): domain Eukaryota; kingdom Fungi; phylum Basidiomycota; class Tremellomycetes; order Cystofilobasidiales; family Cystofilobasidiaceae; genus Cystofilobasidium; species Cystofilobasidium ferigula. Next base: position 118,635 of record MVAM01000030.1, read on the forward strand.
CTCCCTCTCCGCCCCTGCCTGCCACTCCGCCGCATTGGGCCCGCGCATAGCCTGGACGAGACGCTCAGGTACGTCCATCTGGTGTGCGGCTGCGAACCCGAAGGTAGCGGCGAAGCAGAGGAAGCCTTGGTCGTCGAAGCTGACCGGCTGGGCGTGCTCGGGTCCCTTCCACAGCGCCAGGAGGACGACGTCCGAAGCCTCGTCAAGCGACCGCAGCGAGCCAAATGAGTGCGTAATCTGTTCATCCTCAGGTGTTGAGCATGAGCGTTCGTCAAGGAGCATGAGCTGACCAGGAGGAACGTCCATTTGGGGGGTTGCTCTGCGAACAGTCTGGCCCCCTACGGTGCTTACGAGCGCAAGTCCTTCGGCGGCGACGGTCGGCTTAACCACCGCCACCCCCTCCTCCTCGACGTCATCTCCTTCCTCCTCCTCCTCTACGGATGCAAGCAACCCTGCCTCGTGAGCACGGTAGCGCGCCGGCTTCCGCCTCTCTCGTGCTGGGTTGCGCCGTCCGTCGACCTGGGCTGACGTTGCACCTCCACCGTGCCTTGCGACCACCCGTGTGTCCTGGCCGAACAGTGGGCACAGTGCCTGGTATGCCGTCCGCCCCTAGCTGCTTGTCGCTGCTCCTCGCCACCGGCGGCGAGGAGGGCTGCGCGACCTCGTTCGTCGCGTCCTGCTGACGCCCATCTCCCTCCTTATCCGACCAGCCGACCTCGCCGGCAGCCGTCCCCCCCGACCCATCCCGCAGCGCCGCGTCAACCTCGTCGTCCGAGTCGACCCAGGCCACGTCACGACGCCCCTCGGCGGTCGAAATCTCGTCCTCCGAGAGCACCTCGCCGACAGGCTCTCGGGACCCAACTCGGCCGTCCGGGGGGGGTTTGACCCCCCAGAATCTCAAAATGTTCCCCCTCGCCGCCTCCGGACTCGGCGGCTTCGGGCGGCGAGCGGGGGTGGGAAGCGTAGGAGAGGGGGGAGGGGGGGCGGGCGCGACGTCGCTGCCGCCCTCCGCAGGTGCGTCTTCTTCCTCTTCTACCTTGACGACAGGAGCTGACGCCTCGACTGCCCTGCCCGGTGCAGCTCGGCTTCCAGCACCGCCGTCGGCCCCGTCGTCGTCGTCGTCGTCGTCGTCGTCTCCGCCTGCTTGTTCGACGTCGGCCGGCTGCTGGGGTGCGTCGTCTCGTCCTGCCGCACCGTCGTTCGACCCTCTGACGTCGAGCTCGTCGCCACCCTGCTTGTCGTTGGCCGACCAGAAGGACCCCTCGTCGAAGGCGACCGACGCCGACCGGACGACCCTCCGCTGCGACGGCACCCAGACCAGCCAGGACGACGTCGCGCCGCCCTCGTCTCCGCCGTAGCCGACGAACACGCCTCGGACCGCCTTCGCCGCCAGCGCATCGCCACGGTCCGCGGCCGGTACGTGTACCCAGCAGGCACAGCCCCAGACGCGCAGACTGCTGACGCTCGCTTTCGCGCCCGACCACAGCTCGAACGGCACCGCGCCGCGTACGACCGACCGATTCCGCACATACACGAAGGACCGAGCAGCACATCCCCAGAACGACCGACCCAGCCCGGCCTGATGCAGTGTCGTACGGAGGCCCTCCTTGATCGTTCGGACCGCTCTCTCGGCCTGTCCGTTCTGCTCGGGCGTGTGCGGCGAGGTGAGCGCCCTGCCTATCCCTTTGCTGGCGAGAACGCGTCGAACGCCTGACTGACGAACTCTCCCCCGTTGTCAGAGCGCAAGACGCGCACCCGGTGCCCGACCGACGCGGCCTCTTCGACGAAACGCCGATGTCGAGCGCTGATGCCCCTGCCGGACGCAAGTCCCAGGGGAACATCGACAAGCGCTCCGGCACAACCACGACGACCCGCCCCTCCCGCTCGAGCACGCAGCCTTGCTGCTCGAAGATGCTCCGCACACCGGCCGCGACCAGGTGCGAGACCGAGAGCAGGTTGCCGGCCAGGCTCGGGAAGTGCAGGCAGTCTTTGAGGGGTACATGGTGCGTCCCAGCCTGGAGTACAACCGTGCCGCTGCCGACTGACTCGATGAAACGCCCGTCCCCCAGGAAGATCCTGCGTCGGTCGGGCTTGTACGTTGCCGCGTCGAACCAGTCGCGCGCGCCGAACATGGACCTCGAGCAGCAGCTATCGATGTATGTTGCCCTTTCCGTTGACGCCGCCATGACGACCTCGCTTGTCGCGCTCGCACTGACGACGTGGTACTCCGAATCAGATGAATCCACGCCGCCCGCGACCATCGCCACCTTCGGCCGCTCGCCCTCCCGGGCCTTCTGCCGCGCCGCTGCTCGTGCGCGGTAGGCGTCCTTGGTCTCGTGGCCGGGCGGGATGGTGGTCGAGGTGGGGTTCTGGCACTCGACCTTGAAGTGCCCGAACTGCATGCAGTTGAAGCAGCGCCCCGAGCCAGCGAGTGACTTTCCTCCTGTTCCTCCTTGTCCGCCGGACGCAGGCTTATGCTGTTGTCGCTGCGCATTGCCGTAGCCGCTCGTCCGGATGCGCATGCCGCTCATGCGGGCCGCCAGCGCCTGGTCGACGCGCTCTGCCTCCTCCTCCCGCGAGCGGGCCAGGAGCATGCGCTCGACGACCGTGTAGGAGAAGCGGTCTGGCTCGAGGTGCAGGGTGTCGATGAGCCGGCGCCGAAGGTCGTCGTAGGGGC